>PVKA01010705.1:0-63466 GCA_004027165.1 Ctenomys sociabilis
AAAAAAAAAAAAAAAAAAAAAAAAAAAAAAAAAAAAAAAAAATTGGGGAATTACTTCTCGTTTTATTTCCTCTATAGCTTTCTGCTGTTGTTCCTTTGCTGCTGTATCTGTTACTTCATTCGTTGCAGCTGAGCTAGTGTCCTCTGCCTTTCCTGATGTACTCGAGGTCTGGAATTGCATTTTTCCCCTTCTCTTTGTCATTTTGTATAGCACTGATCTTTGTCCTTTGGTGTAGAGCTTTGGTGCAGCTATAACCTTAGCTTGTTATGAGATTCAGGTGCCAGTCTATTAAGTTTGAGATTTTCCAGGTATGCCTATCCTGGGTCTAGCTGTTGTGTTCAGTTCCTTTTTGCTGCAGCTCCTTTGGTTCCGCTATGTTGGTTCCTGGGGTCAGCCCTCCTGTGTGAGGCAGGGTGTTCCCCAGGTGGGTGGGCCTGGGCTTTGGTGGGTTTTCTGGGCTCACAAAAGATAGTGGATGATCTTATTCACTGAGTAGGCTATACTGAACCGGCCATCTTGTGCTGGGTCCGGGTCTACAGGCCGTAACCCAAGAAGGCTGGGAAAGGTCCCTCTGGTGCAGTGGGCCTGGAGCCCTCACTCATAGGCCAGGCTGTGCTGGGTTTCAGTCCATAGCGTGGGACCGTGGATTGCTGAGAAATGTCCCTCCGGTGTGGCAGGCTAGGAGTTCTCACTCCAGGCCAACGTGCACTGGGTCTGGGGCTGTGGGGTGGGACCAGTAATCACCTGGAAGTGTTTCTCTGACACAGTGTGCCTGGAGCTGTCACCCGGCCACGGGAGGTTACAGGCAGCTTAATCCCTGCGAAATGTATCTCAGGCACGAGGGGCCTGAGGTTCTACACTCACTAACCTTTGATGCCCAGATAATCGGGGAAATTCCCACTCAATCAGTGGGCTTTAGGTCAGGGGATCCGGGGAGGTGTTGGTGAGTGGGTCCTGAGCTTTCAGGCCAGTCACTGGCTTGGAGGGGTTGGAGACAGGGATCCGCAAAGCGCATGTGGGAAGAAGCCCAAGGCTCTCCCTCAGACTCACCACACTCTCACTGATCTGGGAAGCCTGGTGAGTCCTGTAAATTCGCTCTCGCTGGGAGAGCTTGGCGCGGGATCCAGGAGGCCGCTGGATTCAGGCACTGTCTCTGGCTGGTCTCAGGGGCTGTGCGGGCCCAGGCGGGATGGAGCAAGATGGCAGAGTCGGCCGTACTGTCTCTGGCCGGTCTCAGGGGCTCAGCGGGGGCACCAGGCTGGTCTTGAGCACGCAAGGATCCTCCTACCTCAGCCTCCTGAATGCTGGGATTACAGGCATGTGCCACCATGAAATCTTTCTTGATCCTACCTTCCTGCTTGTCCTATTACAAATTAGATCAAGTCTTCTAGCTAAGCTAGCCTATAGCACGTTTTATGTACACTCTCACACCACCTACCACAATGTGTTGATTTTCTTAATCATTTTGTTAGTACTTGAGAGGCTATAAGATAAACCTTGTTTTTATCTTATCTTTTGTCATCTCCTTAGTGAGTGCCAGACAGTAAACATTTTACCTTTCTATTTTTTTCAACTTTTTAAAACTTTTATTTATTTAAGTTGTACAGGGTCTCACTACGTAGCTTAGCCTTGCAGTGATCCTCCTGTCCAGCCTCCCCAGCACTGGGGTTATAGGCATGCACCACCACACCCAGTTTCAGTGGCTGGCACTGAGAGCCTGGGGTTCTGGGGCCAGCACTGCATGCGGTACTGGAGATTGAACCCAGATCTTTGCACCAGGCAGGCGCTTAGACTGCTGAGCTGTGTCCACAGCTCCTGTATTTCCTTTAGTAGAAAACATTAAATACATCTTTGATCTCCCAATACCTTATTCACTTTTTTGCTACTAAAACAAAATACTTGACACTCACAATTTAAAAAGAGAGAAATTTGGGGGAGCTCTTGGTTGTTTAGAGGATGCAGCCTATAGTCAGCTGGCGCTAAGACAGCTGGACACAGGAGGAGGGGCCAGTGGAAGAAAGTCACTTCTGTCATGGCAGCTAGGAAGCAAAAGGCGAAAGGAGAGGCTTGAGACCTGGCTCTTCTATGGAGGTTCTACCACCTAATGGGATGTTCAGCTCTGAACTCAGGAGTAGATTTATCCACTCATGAGGATAATGCCTCCTTGTTACAGTCACCTTTCAAAACTCCATTTCTGAATACACAAGGGAACATTCAAGATTTAAAGTAGCATAATCCAATTCTTACAGAGTTCTGTTCTTTTAGGGAGTGCCCTTTATTAGAATCTAAACAATGAAAAGAGAACATTTACTCAATGAGCAAGTTTCTATAACCATGAAGACACAGCTGTGAAGATAGAGACAACATGCAATTATCTCTCTATGTTACCTTGATTACCCACGTTGGCTTATTCATTTTAGATCTAGATAAACAATTATATACATCTGTATATACAATTAATATTCACTGTTCTATGTATATAATCATGTATGTGGCTTTATTTAGTTGAGGTTTTCTTTGTCTGCTTGAGGTATGTTTATAAGTAGTTATATTTGCTTCTTGGACCCGAAGCATGACTTTTTACCTTTTCAAAACCAGCAGCATGTGAGCACTAAGGGTAGCTTTGATATAATCCTAGTCTTTAGAGCCAGTTACACACTGCTCAGAAGATACTACAGAGGATATCTCAGTATGTCCCATGTAGGTAATCTGATTCCAAATATGTTGTTTTGTTTCTGAGTCCTTCGTAGTATAGCCTGGCTCGTGTCAAGGGCCCTTTAAAACTAGATTCTGGTCTCCACCTAGATTGCTGCTTCTCTTTGCAGGGGTTTGAACTCCTGTTAAATCTGATCTGTGAATCTGCTGCAAATAGCTTCACTTTCTCCCAGTGCTGTACTCTAATTTGGACTCTCCAACTAGTCAATAATCACTCCCAAAATTCTCAGTCACCATTATTTACCTTGGCAGAATGCTTACATTCTTTTGCATACCCAAAGCAGCTATTTCAAAAGGTAATTGTATCTTCTTTTTGTGTCTAATATCAAAGTCAGGACCTTGCCAGGCAGGTGCTTATGCCACTAATCTATCTCCCTGGCCAAACTGCATCTATTTCTGACAGTTTCTTTCAACACTTAGTGGCTGCCACTTAGTGGGTGCCTACAATTCTATGTATTAGAGTTTCTTAGTCTTGTCAGTTTATCTGCAATGGAGTCAATATTCCTAGCTGTTTCGCTTACAACAGCACCCAAAAAAAAAAAAAAAAAATATATATATATATATATATATATATATATATATATACCTGCAAAGATGTATAAAGTATTGAAAGAAACAAAATATCTAGTAAATGGATAATAAAGTATTTTCACACTTAAATGGACAACAGAATATTGTAAATCTATCAAGACCTTCCAAATATATGAGTGTCTATAGAATTTAAACAATTGCTAGTTACAAAGAAAATCTCAAAAGATATTTTTCTATGCCTATGTGTGTGTTCATGCTGTGAAATTGTCAAATTAGCTCTCAAATCAATCTGGAAATGGATTTATAAAGAATCAGCAACACCCCATAATGGAGGAGAGAAAGCTTGCTCTACCTAACATCAAGACTTATTATAGGTCTGGAGTAGTTTAGAGTATTATAAAGTGTGTATCTAATTTTTGACATAAGTAACACTGTGAATCACTAGGAAATAATAAATTCTGTTGAATGCACTGAAATATTTATATAAAAAAGAATATTGATTTTTATTTCAAATAATACCAAATAAATACAAATGCACTCCAGTAAGAATATAGATTCTAACATAAAGTATTAATCTGAGGACTGGCGATATAGCCCGGTGGCATAATTGTCTGTCTGGCAAGTGAAAGGTCCTGAGTTCGATTCCCAGCACCAAAAAAAAAAAAGAAAGAAAGAAAAGAAAATATTAATCTGTAATTTTTCTGTAAGATAACATAAATATTTATGGCCTTTTCGGGAATGGTGAGGTCCATGAATGGAATATAAGAAACAAAAACAATAAAAGATAAGCAGACCATGGTGTGTATTAAAATTAAACTTCTTTTCCTCTAAAAGCACTATTAGAGAATGAAAGATTGGATGCAGAATAGGGAAAGAAATCTAACATAGTAAGTGAGAAAGAGATAATATAAAATATAGAAAGAGTTCTTAAAAATTAGGTACAAATAAATACATCCAAATAAAAACTCAATTAGCATTTAAAAAGGTACATAAAACACAAATATTCAAAGATCTGAAAAGCAAAAACAAACCATAAACCAGTACTCAGTACAACTAGTAAGAAAGGAAATAAAAGCACAGTTCAAATGCAGCTCCACACCTACAAAATCAGATGCACTTTTTAGAAACATCAAAAACTGAGGGTTGGCAGGATCGTGGGTTAATTAGCACTCTCACGCTCTCCTGGTGAGAGTGTAAATTGGCACAGAGACTTGAACACATTTTGGAATCATCAACTAAAATTTAACATTCCTTTACTTTATGACTCAGAAATTTTAGTCTCAGGTCTGCTTAGACAGCGATCCATGCGCGTGCTCGAAGAGCTACAGAGGCGGGCTCGTAGCCTCAGGGCTCAGGGCGCCTCCAATCACCTTAAGAGCGCAGCAACAGCAGAGTTAAAGAAAAGGGATCTCGAAAACGAAGGATGCATTGCAAAGAAGGTACTGTGAAGGAACTACAGCTCCGTGCAACAAGAATGAGTGAATCTCAAAATACAATGTTAAGTTAATAAAAAGAATATACATGGGATTCCACTTCATAGGAAGTGTAAATAGCAGGAAACATTAGTTCTGTTTTGGAGGAGTGCATACTCTGCTGCTTAATTTTATTATTGTTGTTGCTGTTGTTATTTTTTTTTATTGTTTCAATAGACTCTTGCCTCGCAGTTCAGACTCAGTGATCCTTCCATCTCAGCCTCCCCAGAGCTGAGGTTACTGGGGTGTGCCACCACTCCCAGTTTTGGGGCCAGGACTGCATGTTGTAGGACCTTGTACTTGCCAGGCGGGTACTTAGCCCGCTGAGCTATCTCTCCAGGCCCTGGATGTTAAAATTTAAAGAAAAATCCGGGTAAGGTGGCTCATACCTATGATCTTAGCATGTGGGAACCTGGGACAGGAGGATTGCCATGAGTTTGAGACCACCCTGGGCCATGTTGTGAGTTTAAGGCCAGCTGAAGTATGTTTCCCGATACAACAACAACATATATACATATCATCGATGCACAGATGATGATTCTGTATCAGGTACTGCATACGTTCTTCATTTAGGTCATTAAACTCCACAGCATTCTTATTATCTGGTGCACACTGGCCAGGTAACTTGCTCAGAGTAACATTACCATGAAGTGGCAGTACTAGGACTTGAATGACTGAACTCTAGAGGTTGAGATTTGCTTCCAGAATAAATAGGAGTTTAGTTTCAGTGTACTAAGCTCTATAGTTGGTTTATATGTATTTTGCTCATACCTTGTCATTGCTAGCACTTTTTATATAAATATCTTAGGCAATAAAATTGTATATTCAGTTGTAATGTAAATGTGTCACCTCAAAATCAGTCATTTGTCTTTAAATTCAAGATTCAGATAGTCATTTGTGTTTCAGAAAAGTTAAAAAAAATCAGGAAGAAGTCTTCCTTTATTTATTTAGTATAGGGCTTACAGAGTCTCACTGCACAGATTGGACTCATAATGACCCTCCTATTTTCAGCCTTCCAAGTGCTGTGATTACTGGTATACGCCTCCATACCCTCATCTCAGTCCATGTGTCAGGGAGCCCAGGGGTGGGAGCTAGGAGGTGGGGCCAGTGCGTCACACCAGGGATTGAATCCAGCTCCCTGTTCTCTGCCTAAGCAGGCGCTTTAGTCTGCTGAGCTATCTGCCCCAACCAGGAAAAAGTATTTCTGTTAGTGGAGAAAACTGTAGTTTGAGATTCCATTTAAATTTTGGTGAACATCTTTTTTTTTTTTTTTTTCTCTTTGAATTTTAGGGAAAGGTCTATAGGGTGTTCAGGGTCTCACTACGAGATCGATCGCACTTGTAGTGATCCCTCTGTTTACAGCCTCACAAAAGGTGGGATAACTTGTACATGCCACCACGCCCAGTCTCTGGTGAACATTTTATTCGCTTTATTTTTCCTTTCAAAAAGTGTTTCTAAAATTACTTAAAATTTAGTATTTAAATTCCTGAAGTAAATAATTACCAAAAAAGAGAGACAAAAACAAAATTTATGGTTTCTTGAAAGCAAGCAGTGACATACAACAATCTTGCATAACTGTATTTGTTAATCTGAGCAACAGATTTGATGATAAAAATGGATATCAGCCATTGTTAATCAGCTATTATTGATTTAAAAACCTGTAATATGTATTGATGTATACTACCCTGTTTCTGTCTTTGTTTCTGATTTTTTGTTCTTGCTTTTGTTTTTACTTTTCACAATTAAATTTTTTAAAAAAGAAATCAGACAGCTCACTAAGAAAGGTTTCTGCGCAACCTACAGAATTAGAACCTTCGGTGAATGGGAGCTGTTCAACTGGTCAGTGACTACATAATTTTTATAGTCATGTACAGGAGTGGCTCAGTCTGTCTGTGATTCAGAAAAAAATTCCACACAGTAGGCAATTTTTAACAACAGCAAATTATTTGTCGCAATCTTGGTGCTAGGGAGTTTAAGATAAGGTGCTGGCAGATTTGGAGTTTGGCAGAGTTGGACGTGCCCTGAGGTCACATCTCTAGAATAAACAAATACAATAACTGTCTGGTGAGAGAGGAAGAACAAAAGATGCTAAACTAGATTTCTACAGCTTGCTTAAGAATCAGCAATCCATCCATGGGAGCAGAGTTTCCATTACTTATTTCCAGAAGGCTGAACCTCCTACTACATAAATAATAGGGATTAAGTTTTAATCTATGCATTTTGAAGGGGGCATATTCAGACTGCAGCAAAAGTAGCTTTAATTTCTGTCATAGAAAACATTGGTTATTCAATGATCTAGATTATATTCTAGCATAGAATTTGCCTGTTTTCTGTCTTCTCCTTAACTTTTCCTACACTTTGTCTAGTTTCTTAAACCAAAAATCTTGATGTCTTTCTTTCCTTCTTAATTTCAAAAAAAGTATTTTAAGGGCCCACCAAATAGCTCAGAAAATTAAAGCACGTGCAAGCAGGCACAGGGGTTAGGGGTTTGATCCCCTTTGATCCCCAGGCCTGCTATGCTAACCCCACCCTTGGGGTGTGCTGAGATGGTGATCCAGAATGGGCCTGGTGGCCCACACCTGTAATCCCAGCACTCGGGAGGCTCAATACAGGTGAATCACTGCAAGTCCAATCTAGTAGTAAGACCCTGAACACCCTGTACACCCTTCCCTAAAGTACAGAAAAAAATATTTTAAAGAGAAAAAGACAAAAATAGTACAAAATTTCAAAACAAAAAAATAGATTAACAATGGTTAATATATTGCATATTGTTGTCTTCAAATTAGTTGCTCAGATTACAACATATGAGGCAAGCATAATTGATCAGACAATATAAGTGAGAATCTTTTTCTCAATGAACTACCTTATCTCTTTATGTATATTTCTATTTTCTCTTCCCTTCCTTTTTTTCTTCTTTTACCATCCCAGTTGTTCTTTCTTTCTGAGCAGTTCCTTTCTCTTTCACAATATCTACTGTCAATTTTGGGTTCTATTAACTTTTTCAGTTTCTTATCCTAGGGAGACAATATGATGTTTACACATGTGAGTTTAAGTTTTTTCACTTACTCTTGATTTCCTTCTTTCTTTAATCCATCAGCTGCACCACTGAATTAAATCCAGAGTTTAATCCCCTTCTGCCACTGCACCCTCCTGCCTGGGTCTAGCCAGTATCATCACTTGCTGATCTTCGAGGGCCTCCCAGCTACTTCTGGTCTTCCCTCCACCTCTCAACCTCTGTCTCACAAGGAGGCCAGAGCAATACTCTTAAAATGCCATTTTGTCCATGTCACACCTCTACTTAAAGGCTTCCAGTGATACTTCCTGAGACTCAGAGTAAAACTAGAATTTTTTATGCTGTTCTACAAAGCCATACATAATCAGACACTGAACATTGATTTTTGTCACCTACTCCTATTGCCTTCTTCAACAAATCCCAGCCCTGCTTTCCTGCTTGCAGCTCTGCTGACTAGCTAAGTGCGCACTCGCCCAGGGCATCTTCAGTCCATTCTCTACACTTGTGGCTTCATATGGCCATCAATGCATATCTCTTCTGTTACTTTTCAGTTCTCTGCTGAAATTTCACCTCCTTCACAAGGGCTTCCATGATAATCAAAAACAAAATATTTCACACATAAATACAAGTGTCAATTGTCATCCTATAATTTCTAATTCTAAAATGACCTCCAATTATTAAGGATTTCTTCCTATTTGATTAAAACATAATACAAAAAAGTACAAGGAAAGTTGTTCAACTCTTTAATTTGTCACAAACCAAAGACCTGTGTGACCACCATTCAAATAAGAAATCAAATATTTTGAAAATCTTGAGGCCAAATCTCCCCTATTACCTGCTTTTCATAAACAACCACACCTTTCTCCATAAAGGGTACTAACATTTTAACTTTGCTACTAACACTTTCCTTAAAATTTTCTTTTGTTTTGTATTTTGAGACAGGACCTTACTATGTCATTTGGGCTGACCTTATTTTGTGTTGTCAGGAGTAAACAGCCTGGAATCAGTAGGCAACCATTTTTCCCCAAAGGTAGATTAACACATTTATTTGAAGATGTTTAGTTTAAATGATTTGAAGAGAAAAGAAAAATGCTTGGGATAAAGATTACACTGGATGGCTTTCGAAATTCCCAGTTGCTACTGCTGCTTCAGTTTACCCCAGTTCCTTCATCCTTGAATTAAAGACTTTTATTAAACCACACTTGGTCCTCTACCTTTATAAAAGGGAGTCCCTGTGGTTGACTGAAGACCTGTAAAAGGAGCTGTATCTTACACCTTTGTCTGAAAATTATGATGTCAGCACCAAGCCTAGATGCCAGCGGCATGGAGATGTATGGTTGCCTTAAGAACATGTGTTGACAGTTACTTTCCTTGATGGTTTTCCTTCTTGCTTCCAAGAGCCCATAAAATCACAAAGCCACATAAGCCAAAATTATGCAGCAGACATTCTGTTATGCTTGGCACACACTTGACTCCATGTGAGTGGAACCTAGACTCTTGTTCCCAGGGATTTCTCCCCTGCATCCCTGGGTGAGGCCCCATGCTTCACCCTGGCCTGTCTGTGCTGCTTTGTGCTCCGTGTTCTTGCCACGCTGTCCTGTCACGTACCTGTCTGATCGAGGCAGGACTGTCAGCTCCGCTGACTCGTTAGGGTGAGCAGATAGCCTTCTGCCTCACTTAATTTCTGCAACATATCACAGAAGTAAAGTTAAGCTGTAGATTAGAAAGCTCTCTTGTGCTGCAGCAATTCTCAAGGCCACTCAAGGAGCTTTGTTAATACAAGGAGGCATTTAACAGACAGCTCTCACTCATTCAACATCTCCAGCTGTGCAGGCCTCACAGTCCCAGGAAGATTTCTCTGTCTATGCTGCAATGCTGTTTCTAATTTTGTTTGGCCCTGTGACCTCAGTTCTGGTCGCCTTCCACAGCCCTGTCCCCAGATATTGCATAAAGTTTACTAGTTGAGGTAAGCAAAGGAAATATTCATATGTGCCATGTATGAATATACAAGCCTGAAGCAAGGACTTACACAATTCTTGAATTAAAACTTTGAATGGGGCCAGGGATCTAGCTCAGTGGTGCAAGCACCAGCCTGCAAGGACAAGGTACTGAGTTTAATTCCTAGTAACAAAAATTAAAAAAAAAAGAAACATCCTGTAAAATATTCTATAGCTTTGGAATAAAATTAAAATGCCACAGTATAGATGGGAAAGCCCCGCTTGACCAGCTCAGTAGCTTGCCTGTGTTGCTTCCATGCCCCACACCCTCTAGGATCATTCGTGGCTTCTCCTTCCCCTAGATCTCTACCTGGATTGCTCTCCTCACTATCTCTGCTTGTAGAACTCTTGCCTGTCCTTTTATGACCCTGCTTAATTGTCATATGGTGGAAAAATTCTTTGTTTACCAATTTAAGGCTGGTTTGTGCTCCTCTACAACTTTCTACAGCATCTACAGAGGTGGCGTTGTAAGCAATAAAGCTCTGAGCAATCCATTTTTTATTTTTTTCTTCAATTTTTTCTGATACAAGGTCTTGCTATACAGTTCGGACTCATAGTGATCCTCCTGTCTCAGCCTCCCCAGTGCTGGGATTATAGGTGTGTACCACCATACCCACTTTCAGGGAGAGCACAGCATACCCACAATTCTGGGGCAATCTATTTTTTATGTTTACTTCAGTATTCAAAACTCATACATCAACAGAATCAATGTGAAGCATCCAAATTTTTGAGTCCTTGAAGAATGCTTTTAAATTTTATTTACATCAATTATTACCATATTCTAAATATATATTACATCGTGTATATACTTTAGGTATCATACAATATCACATATAATAGCATATAATGTACATTATTTGTTACATATAGTCAGGTACTGCATAGCAACATGATTAACAGGCAACTACATTTACAATGGTGATTCTGTTGCCTACTACTACTGGCACCATCTATGCCTTTCATCTTTCAACCACTAAGACAAAATACCTGAAAATACCAAGTTAAAGAAAGGAAAGCTTGAGCCGGGCGTGGTGGCGCATGCTTGTAATCTCAGCACTCGGGAGGCTGAGGCAGGAGGATTGTTGTGAGTTCGAGACCAGCCTGAGCTAGAAAGTGAGCTTAAGGCCAGCCTGAACTGCATAGTGAGACCCTGCCTCAAAAAGACAAAAAAAAAAAAAAGAAAGGAAAGCTTAGTTTTGGCTCAGAGCTTAGAAGGTGTCAGTCCATGGTCAGCTGGCCCGGTCGTTTCTGGGGGTGCGGTGAAGCAGAAAAGCATCACAATGGACAAGGTGCGCTGGTGCATGGTTGCTCACCTCATTGGAGCCTGGAAGTGGAGAGAGAGAGGAAGAAAAGGAGAGGGAGAAGGAAAGGGAACAGGAGGACAGGAGGGAGAGGAAGAAGGCAAGATGGGAACCAGGAACTAAACACCACACAGCCCCAGGCTCTACTTTCTTTTTTTCTTTTTAATAAGCAGAATATATTTATTGGGGGAAAGAAAGCTCCTGTCTGAGCAAGAGAGATAGGAGCAGGTCCTGAGCAGATTGTCCCCCAAGACTCTACTTTCTAATAGTCAGTTCGACTATGAACTCAGCAGCACGTTAGTCTATCCACGGGGCTAGCCCTTTCATGTCACATTTAGTCATACATGTATTTTTTTCACATTTTAAATATCTAGACTAAAGCACACCAAAAATATTTGCTTTGCCCTAATTGGTGCTCCCAGATTTTTACTTGCTTTGTCCTGAATGGGAATGGGTTTCCACCTAGGGCTGTTAGATAAAGGCCATCTCACCCAAGGTATCCTTTTAGTTCGCAAGGTAACCCCTAGCCAATGCTGTGAATGTGTGCCACACTGATCCTTCAACAACCTTCTTCTAGTAATCAGTGCCTGAGAAGGGCATCCCGAGGGACTGTGTTCACAAAACAAAAGGAATAGTGGACCTAGAAAGAAAAGACATCAAATTTTGAATGGGTGGTGGGAAGGTGCCTTCATTTAAAGTCTGCCAGGATCCATAGCAGATCCAAGGAAATTCTCTTTTCTTCAAGGGACCTAGAGTTTATCTCAATAAAACAGATTCTGTCTCTGGGGAAAGAAGAAATTGTTCTTTTTTAGTATCCAGAGAAGGAAGATTTAAAGTCAAAGCTGAATAGCCAATGTAAAAGAGAAGAAAAAGAGACAAAATATCTCAATCTATGTGGGCAGTGGCTTATAGAAAATGGGCTAGTTAAAAGCCTTCACACCCCCAAAGCCCACTCACATTCACAACCACTCCAGCCTGTAGTCACTCTGACCACCGAGCAGGGTACATCTCCCCAGCAGTACCCACTGCAAGGAAGGAGATACTACCCTATTTCAGTTTATGATTTGTTTTTGTGTAGCTAAGAGCTGCCACTACCTCTTGTAGAAATAAATACTTCTCTAAATAGACACACATCTAATAACATTTAGATAAGGAATGATGCTATTAAAAAAGAAATAGAACTTGAGTGTCCTGCTTATTAACATGGTTTGGCTTTAATTTTAGTGACTTAGAAAACAGCATAGCTCCCAAGCAGCTTTCCCTAAATGCAGGCATGCTTATGATGACCATATGTTGGGATAGATAATAACCAGGCACTGCTGTTGTATTTTCTTCAGGTAATGTGTATATAGAACACAACCACACAGCACAAAGATGGAGAATATGGTGTTGCCCAGGACTCCAACAACTGTAGGTAGTTCAGGATAAAAGGCTAAGCGACAGCCCTCAAGTACAAAATTCCCTTTGGTGACTCCACCATAGTTTATGACAGTCCCAGCATCCATAAAGTGTGTCTTAACACTTATTTGTACAATTCATACAATATTTGCCATAATTTCTCTCACCTGAATGAAACAATCATTTTGTAAATTAAGCAAGATGTTTGTTAGGTCCTTTATGGTATCAAGACAATGAAAGCTTAGACATATTAATTGCTCACTCGAAGGTGGCAGATCCAGCACTAGGTGCACTCCCTGTCTCCTGGATTAGTCCAGATTCTGCTTGGATCTAGTTTTGAGAAAGAACAAAATCAAGAACCAGCTGAGCAGAACCAGTATCCCCCCTAGTGAACTCTCACCCAAACATGCCAATCAGTTCATATTAATGAAGTTAAAAGTCTTCTGTGTTGTGTGTCTGATTTGCATGAGTTGGTGCAATCTACCTCCTTAACTCTGTAGCGAGTGACAGCGGCAGCTCTGGGCAGGGACATGTCTGCTCAGAGGCACTTGCGCCCTTCTGCCTCCACCCATAAATCACACAGCCTTTAAGAAGGCAGCCACCTCTGGGCTGAACACAGCAAGTGTTGAACTGCAAGTAATAATTTATACTACAGAGTAATTTCAAACTGAAAGTGAAAAAGATTTCTCAACCTTCCCAATGCTGAAAGGGAATTTAAGTCATATAATTTTATGCCAGCAACACATGTATCATACGAAGGGGGGATATAATCTTTTGAAGACCTGAATGTGATTTGTTGTCATTAAAATATGTTAAGCCAAGTCTGTGGCTCAATTTGAAGCCCATTTGAGGGTACGTGTCATACCTGCTCTCAGGCAGGACCTGTAGCCAATTTAGCAAGTGTGTGTTATGAGACGTTTTCATGTTCAAGGTGTGAAATTTACAGTCAATAGAAAGTAATTTTCTCATTGGAACTTGGACCAAATAGTGCAATAGATATAGTGAGAATGCCATGGGAACTGTAATATCCATCCATGACAGGTTCTGGGGTTTAAATTCTTTCTCCAAATTGAACCAGGGCATGTGATACGCAGAACTGGACAAAACTCTTCCTGAGCTTATCTGATATGAAACTTTCCCCAAAAGTTACTTATTAGCCTCTGTTCATGACAATATTGGCCAACAGATCCCCAAATGTCATTTCTCTCCTTTCACTTTCCCTCCTGCTTCCAATCCTTGAAATTTGAGAATTTTGTCAGTTGTGTATATTTCTGTTTCCAGGCATTCTGAGATTTGGGGAGTAGAAATTTGCTTAAAACTAAAGCACCAGTAAGTGTTCCTTGATCATTTCTAAGACTTTCATATTCCTAGAAAGAAGAGTTCAAAAAATGTTCTCCAAGTCCCAGAAAACGACCTGCCAGGCCTGGTTTCTGTACCATGGACTCAGGATCGCACGTCCTAGCTCTCGGCAGGCATCTACAGCTAGATTACTCCCTGTGCCTGGGTAGTCAGTGCACCTTTGGACTTGGGCTCTGTCTTAGCAAA
This sequence comes from Ctenomys sociabilis, assembly GCA_004027165.1. Classification (NCBI taxonomy): domain Eukaryota; kingdom Metazoa; phylum Chordata; class Mammalia; order Rodentia; family Ctenomyidae; genus Ctenomys; species Ctenomys sociabilis. Next base: position 13,973 of record PVKA01010705.1, read on the forward strand.
ATTTAATGGAGATTTTAGCCTGGAGATTTTTTTTTTTTATCGGAACTGGGGATTGAACTTAGGCCCTTGCACTTGCCAAGGAAGCGCTTTATTCCACTGAATCATCTCCCTGGTCCCCTGGAGATATTTTTTAAAGGCATAATTTGATCTAGGGTCTGAATGAGTGTGAAAAATTTACCTTACTACAGCTTCTAGGTGACCCTGATTGTGTGGCAGTAGGTGGATTGCATTCCAAGTGTCAGTGTTTTAAGCTATTCCTTTTCAGTTTAGCTCAACATTTTTCTTAGATTCATAGACAGAATGAAGCGCTGTGGCCCACTGCCTGTGTGCTCATACCTTGGTGATGGTTGCACTGGAGTCTCTGTGCTTGTCTGCCTTTTCACTTGTACTTAAAATGCCCCATATGCCCTACCTTGGGGGAAAAGTTCAGGGCTTGATCATTCTCATTGTTATTTATAATCACAGGGGCTTAATACATAAACAAGAAAAAAAAGGAGAAGAGGAATTTAAGAGCTTTCTTGTCTCAGTACTGCTATGTATTCAACAAAAAATGGTGATATGTGAAAAATAGCTGAATTCTACATGGTAATTCTGCTGAATCTATTACTGCTTTTATTGAGTATTATTACTTAAAGGAGTCTATTGCAGAATTCTTTAATTATTTGATAATTCTTTCACTGTGATACTGAGTAATAAATGACTATAAAATTCAGAAAGCTGAGGTAAATAAATGGCCAGGTATGATGGCTCACAATCTTAGCATTCTGGGAGGCTGAGACAGGAGAATTGTAGCAGGAACCCAGCTGGGCAACTGAGTAACTTAATGAGACCTTGTTTTAAGACAAAAATAAAACAGGCAGGGGAGCTGGGAACATCATTTAGTGAGAGTGCTGGGCTCATTCTCTAATAGGACAAATAAATAAAGAGCAATAAATAATTAACTATATAAGTAAATGAACATTTATCATTATTCATAAGTCAACTAGTTGGCAACAGGGTTTAATAAGCTAACAAGGTCCTCCTTTTTCTAGTAGGAACACAGTGCTTTAGTTACAATACTTTATCAATCACTAGGATGATAAAACATTCCTTCGTCTACAGTGATGTCTTTTATCTTATATCTGCATTATGTATTGAGCAATTAGGGATCTTTAGAAAGCCATAAGACATTTTTCTCTGTTTTGAAGTACCTCTATGTTTGTTAGTGCTATTTAATGAGGTTTGTTATATGATCTATGCAACTTAAATGGAACAGATACTCATCAAACTAATCCCAGTGATATAAAAATTAAACCATTCTCCTCTCCTTTTTATTGTTAAGGAGATATTCAGATTCAATTAGGGTTTGCTTTTATCCCTTTCTGTTTAAAACTATTTTTCTTTAATCCTGCCAGAATATCTAAGATTGCAACAGGGGATACCTAAAATTTTCTGTGTACTAAAGTTCAAATATGCTTGAGAAGATCTGTGTATGGTTTAACTAATACCCATTAATGGAAGTTTGAGTTTGACAGCTTCTCAAGTATGGATGGAATTCTGACCCAAGTGGACACCTGGAACAGGTAGCTCTGGATTGGGAAGGCGTTCAATGCAAGAATCTCATGTACCCTAAAAGAAGGCTGAGAAATGGAAAAAGCTTTCTGAGATGTGACTCAAAGTTTCAAGAAAACCAAGGGTTGCAGGAAGGCTAGTGGGTGGGCAGAGGAGCAGATGGTAAAGACAACAGAGCCCATGAAAAAAGAGATATGGAGAAGTCAGGCAAAGAAGAATAATGCAAGTGAAATAAAATCCTGTGACACAGCACAACATTTGGCTAACCATGGTGTGGACTCACTGTATTCCAGGAATGATCCTCCTTCAATTTGAAATCTATTAATTTTGCAATGATCAGAAAGCAGCAAATCATTTTCTTATGATTTTATCTTGCAGACCTCAAATTCATAGTACACAAAATTCTCTTTTTTTTTTTTTTTCTTCTCTTCCTATCCTATGATGGTCTTTGAAGCATCTCTTTGTCTTTTATGTGTTTCTCTTTTCATTCTTCCTACCCCTTTCTTGCTCTTAATCTTTCATGGCTACACATGCAAAGTGATCTCCAGGGGGAAAAGAGAGAAAATGACAGAACAAGCAAAACACAAACATCTTCCTTTGAAAGGTTAAAGGAGTTTTAAGTAGAAATGTCATTGCTGTTCTGTCACTGAAACAGCACAGCTAAACTGCTTGCATTTTGAGATAGACTCTGCCCACCGAGAGTTAGAAATAGTGAAATGGTCCTTTTGAGGTTTGGCTTCTAATCTGGAGTCATATTTGAAAAATATCTTTATCTATACGTTGTTCTCCCACATGGGGCTTCACAAATGGGGCGTGGCTTTTGGCTTTCCTGCCATCCTGGAAAGCATCCAAGCATGACACAAAAGCAGGGAGGACCCATCATGCTTCACATTTGTTCTTCTCTAGGCTATCAGGACCTCTGATGGACTCAGTTGAACAATTGTGATTGGAGACGACACCCACAGGCCAAAGACAGAGCAAGCACCCATGTTGGTTTTCCCCTTTGCCAAACTGACATTTCCCTGGTCTGTAATCCATTAGCATCACTTTCCTTCTTTCTCTTGCATAGTTCAGCAGGAACCAAAAGAGTCTGATCATCAGAAATGTTCCTGTAACATGAAGCAATAAGAAAGAGTAAGTTTGCTTTATCTTCACACACAGCCTAGGCCTAAAGGCTATAGTCTATTTCTTCTTGTAATTTTAATTGAGAATAAATGATGAGAAGGAAACATGGCACCCTTGGATCCTCCAAGTCATGAATAACAAGAAAGGATCTACCCTAACTCATTCAGGAAAGAACAAGGGTCTACACCAACCTAAACATCAATAAGCAAAAATAATGTTTTTGTTTTTGTTTTAAAAACCACTGGTAAATTCTAATCGGGCCCAGAACTCTGTGTCTCAAGTGTACATGCACCAGAAAAGCAGTGTGTGTGCCACTTGAGGGCAGGAACAGTTGAGTGATACAAGTAACACTTTTAAAAATTATATGAATTTGTTTTAGTTAGTGATCCCTTCTTGCCTTAGCCTCCATATCCAAAAAATTAGTACAATACTGAGAGACTATGAATACTAAAGAGATACTGAAATCGAATATCTGGCACAGGGTAAAAGCACTCAGCAAGTGTTACTGATTATTACTGTAACTATTTCATACTCACTTGAATATAAGATAAGCTAACCAATAAATTCAAAAGAGAGTGGAAATGTTAGGAATTTAGTTTTTTCTTGCTGGCCAAAGCAAGAGTGGGTCCGAGGTAAGTGCTGACACTTTGCTCCTAGAGGAAACCCAAAGATTCAGGTTTCTTTGACCCCCATATGTCTATCAGACTTAAATTTCAGGTGTGGTCCTGGATTGGCAACTTTAGCATCATCTGACACTTTGTTAAAAATGTGAACACTTAGACACAACCTAGAAATTCTAGATCAGAATTGACATGGAATGATAGAACACATATGAGTGTTTAAATTTTGAAAAATTTATTACTGTGAAAGAAAAATTACCATTGATATCCTGGAAAATAGGCCCCACTGCGTGAAACACGTATCCCCTCCTTCTTGCCCCTTTCTGAAGCTGTTCTGGAAGTCCTTTCTCATGATTCTCTTCAGTTGTGCTATTGTGACTGCCTGGATATCCTGAATCAATTCAAACTTTTAAGTTAATTGATCCATCTGACTGTGGGGAAGTCTCAACTCACAAGGTGCCATGTTCAGGGGATAAAGCAGAGGAGGACACAGTAAAATATTTCTGCACCCTGACATTTGAGTGAATATCATTTGACTATGAAATTCACTGTAGCTTTGACCATGCCTCACAAAGATACTGAGGAAAAGAGACTTCCAGAACTGCTTCATAAAATAGTAAGAATGACAGGATAAGTGTGTTCAAAGAGGGGAGAACTGTGAAGGGAATGAATGACAGTGTTTTTTCCTATGAGTTTTTAAATTTGGTCACTTGTGCATATTTTGTTCATACCACGTACACTTTAACATGATCACATGAGAGAATTTGTGCATGAGAAGCACTACTTTGAAGTGCTGTCCTCTTCTGCTCAGTTCAAGTTGATCCATAAACTCCACCTCCAAGAAAAGAGAAAATACAGAAGTGAAGAACACGTGCATCTTTGTTTGCTTTTCAGTTCTATGGTTCAATCTAGACCTTTTGCACTGAGTTATGCCCATTGTCCTGATTTATTTTTAGACTTTGAGAAGGTGTCATTAAATTATTAAGTTATAATTTTTTCTTAAAAAATTTACTGGAAGCCACATGTATCACTTCCACTCATGCCCGTCACATCTAACAGCACAAAAGGTGGGTGCTGTGGGCCAGGAGCAGCCTCCTCTTGTCAAGCTGGAACCCCAACAGAGGGTGGAAATAAGGGAGAATGAAGGACACAACTCAGCCTTTGCCAAAATGGTTACAGCAGGGTTTTGTTTTGTTTTGTTTTGTTTTGTTTTGTTTTTGCTTTGTTTTTGTGTGTGTGTGATGTTGGGGATTGAACTCAAGACCCTGTGTTTGCCAGTCAAGTAGTTATTCTACTGAGCTATCTTCCTGGCCGCTACAGCAGTTTTGTTGCGATCATTTTAATAAAGAAGGATGGGATAATTTGGTCATGGGAAGATGTCCTTTGCCTATGATAGGATTACCCTGACCTTCATACTAGTAAGGTACTCAGAAACTTGCTAGAAAAAGAGGGAAAAATTCCCAGCTACAACCAGCGTTTTCCCTTTGATAATACTTTAATTTTAAACATGTATTTTTGTGGGAAACACATTATTTTTCTTTTAAGAAATATAAAATTTGTGAGTAACTTGACACAATAGAGAAGACTGACATTTATCCTTGGATATGGAAATACCTTGCTGAAAGTCTGTGTCTGAGCACTAAGGAGATGCAAGCCCTTGGGTCTCTAACTTATCTCAGACAACGAAAGGAAAACGGCAGAGGGTGGTCACAACAGTGAGTAGGAAAGATAGTGATTAATGCAAGCTTTCCATCTGATAGAATTCCAAGTCGGAGGAGCTAAACATAACAAAGGATTACTCCAGCTCATCGGAAGCTCCACGAGGGGCATGCACTCTCCCACCATCATGCAATCATACCTTCTAGAGCACATACATTCTGAGAGTGTCGTGGCAAAAAAAAAGAAAGATGGAAGAGGCATCACTACATCAGCACTTAACTACCGTAGCCTGTGCTATCTCCGCCATTCATTCTTTGTGTTGCACTGAACACAGGGTACCTCCAACTACTCTTTTCTTTGACATCTGGAGTCCCCTAAAAGATTCCCATTGAGTTGGGCATGTCTGGAGACTGCATGTCAGCAGCCATTTATTTTGCACCTTTAATATCCAGGTTAAAAATTCCCAACAAATATTTAAAAATGTGATCTGATATTACACAAATTTATTCCAACACAAGCTTTAGAAACCCTCCCATTTTCACTTTCCTGACATTTCTATAAAGGCATTTCAGGTTAGATGCACAGACCAGGCCAGGTATGTAGATGTAGGCTATTTTCTCATTAGCTGAGGTGGCTAGTCACATACCTGCAAGCCTGTTCCCTACCTATTAAATGATACAAAAGGATAGGTGACTCATGAGAACCCTCAGACTTCAGAAAGGTTTTTGAATGGAAGGCAGATGAAAGTGTCATCCCTTGAGTGATCTCAAGTTCAGGGTATATATATGTTTCCAAGAGAAGACTTACATTGCACAAATTGACAAATTCATTATTTCTGTCTCATTTTAAGTATTCTATGGAGATTAGGGGAGGAAAATAAAATATCTAAGTACCTCCATGGTTTTGATAATTATGCATTCTATAGTTGTGGGACATTGTCTAATATTTTAAAGGATTAATTTTAGATAAAGCACAGCACACATGTCAGAATCAGACAGCCAGTGACTGCAACTTAAAATCATTGCTAGTATCATTAAGCAGCTAAAGGTCAGGTTATCATAAACAGCTGTTTCATAATATAAAACGTACATTTCTTGAAAAGGAGCATTTAAGACAATTTAAGTAAACCAAATCTGATATTTACATTGATTTCCATTTAGATATAAAAGCCAAACTAAATAAATATTTTCTACTCTAGTATTGGACAAAATTATCTTTATTTGAACACTTTTTCAGATATTTCATTCAAAAAATATAGAACAAATATATGTTTCTAGTAGAATTATCAGTAAAATGTAGCTTTATTTTTGCCATTTCTGAAAGACAAAGTTAAAAAGTCTTGATCTCAGGCATTTCCTATATTTTACTTCTTGTGTGGTGTTTATTTTTGTTCTCATTCTTGGTTTCTTTGTTTTCTAGTGTAGCCACATTCTTGAAGTCATTTTCTTTCTAACTTGGTATCACTGCTTTCTAAGAATTCCTCATTATATACATATACATATACGTGTACATATACATATATATATTTACATATATATGTAATTCCTTCTGTAGTAAACTGCATTATCCTGTTTACACTATCTTCAAGACAACATGATCATTTCCAATAATTAGACATTTTACTTTTGCACTCAACATTTTTTGAACCTAAACTCTTAGTTGAGCTCCATGCAGATAGATTTGACACTGATTCCCCAAAACACATTTCTAAGAGGATGCTTCCAGGGCTGCCTAGTAAAAATACATGACTTCTGTGCTCTGCTTCACCTTTTCTCAGAACAGTTCTCATACTCTATTCCAGACATGCAGTGATCAAGGATGGGCTGGGGGTGGGCTGTTGTGTTTAATTCCATCAGGAAGACAAAGAAATACTTGAGGTTAAGGAGTCATAGTAACTGCACATTTCTGAGACAAATACCTGAGATGAACAACTTCAAAGGTGAAAGATGCAGTGTGGCTTATGGTTTCAGAAACTTCAGTCCATGGTACCTTGGCCCTGTCACTTAGAACTTATGGTAGTCTCACTGCATTGTGGTAGGAACACAGGTAGAAGAGGGATGGTCAGGAAGTCAAAAGAGACCAAAAGGCAAGGTCCTCCCATCCTCTATGGTGACACATTCCCAGTGAACTAAAATCCTTCCACTAGGCTCCATCTCCTAAAATTCTACTACTTCCCAAGAGTTGTAGGCTGGTGATATCCAACTTTCAAGTACACAAAAGAGTCAAACTTTAACATGAATGTATGGTCAATATTCTGTGTGACTGATGTGAAAAAAAAATACTGCAAATGTGTCTAGTCCAGTGGCTGATGTCAATGGACCCTCAGAAGGCCTTAATTTTCAGATCTTTCTTAGTATCTCTCTTTATTTCTTCTTCAGATCTTCATAATATTTGTAGGTGTGTGGGGTGTGTGTGGGGGGGGTGTATGCACATGTGTACACAAGGATGTGGGTTGTGCAGGAACCTGTGTTTGTTTATCAAAAATTTAAGTGATATTTATAACCTTACAGATTCCTAGATCAAATACATTTGTCCCTATTCACCTCTAGAATTACAGTAATTCCTTTAATTTTCTACCTCTAATTGCTGAAATCTCCTACTATCTGGTTATTTTGAATAGATTTACCAGAGAGAGCTGGAGTTTCATTCCTGGTTGCCATCGGAGAGAAGTCCCTCTGTCAGGAGGATGCCTTTCATAACGTTATTTTTTGCTCCATCCCATAAAGCCTGTTCTGTTTAAATATATTTTAATTAATTAATAAACAGGATGTAATGAATTCTGGCAGGGTGACATTTGAGCACAAAGCAAGGGGCTTAGACAGATCTTGGCATGTGTTTGCCGAGAAAAGTCCCCACATGTGTGCCAGTGCACACATACTCACCAACACTACACGAGGTCTTTTCATCCACTGGAGATATGAAGTGATTTCAAGTTTTCAAGGTCTAATTGGGTATTTGAAAAAAAGAATAGGCAACAAAGATACTGTGGAAAGAAAGGCAAATGTTCCAAAATAATTGGCTAATGATCCTACTAAAGCATCTGGATTTTAGAACTAAGAATGGCAAATAGTGCCAGTACTCATACACCTGAAATGGGTCACAAATAAATTCATATTTTGAACAAGTAATTGTATTGGTTCTTATTATAATATCTCCTGGTAAATCTTATCTTTGCTATTCTGTGAAGTAAACATGGGGACTTGGTTGGAATATTAGTGTATTCAAATAAATTATAGCAGTGTCTTCCTTAAATCAGACTATTTTAATCCTTAAATTCTTTGACTTTGAAAATCTTGAATGTCCCCTCTGCAATAATTTTTGTAATACAGTACTCTGTGAACAGACCTGGACATTATCCTCGTAGGGGTAAACAAATCTTCCTGACAACTGGACCAAAAAATTTACTTTAATTGTTGGTGGAATTCCCTTAGTCCTTCTTCTCTAGACACTTTAAAATTTACTATTTCCCTAAAAAAAACTATTTCATATTTGAAAATACAACTTAGATATTTCTTTACTCCAGCATATAGCAATGTTTATTGTAATTATAATCCCCTCTTCCCCAGCTGTTCTCTGAACTCCTTTATGGAAGGGGCAGTCATATTTGCTTTGTGCTCATTGTCTGAGTACAGAATACTCTCAGTATGTTTACCAAATGAATAAAAATTTATCCCCAATTGGATTTCTTCAGGCTGGCATAATTGCTTGAGCTTTTGCATTCAATATCCTTCCATTATTTTAGAACCTTTAGAAAAATTATGAACCTTCATAAATGAGTGATGTCAGTCTTGAGTCCTTTCCACAAACATGGCTATCCTTTACCACGGCTCTGTTTTCTCCATTGTCTTATTTCCTACTATATTTATGATGCCATTCTGTAGCTAAAAACTTCTTCTCAGAACACTGGGTAGTATCACCTCCTGGTAATTTAATACCGCTGTCACAACAAAATAACCCAGGGGTGTGAATGAGGACAGATCGTTTCTTGTCTGAACCTCAGTTCTTTCACCTATGCAAAAAGCAGAAATGTCTATTTCTGTTGTCATGGCTTTCACCTTTCTGAGTTTGAGCAGAACAAACTCAGACACCTGAAGTATCCCAGACAATCAGGTCAGGACCACCAATCCATGATCTAGTTTCAACTTTTTACTTACTTGAAATCATACATACTGAAAAAATCTTATTGGTAGATAAACAATTGACATTATTCTTTAGCCAATAGCTTTATGGCACTTGTACACTACAGTCTGCCATCTTATCGAAGTTCTCACTTCACACAGATTTGTTAAATGCTTAAAACACTATTCATGCCATATTAAGTGCTATTTACAAATAAAAACTATTTCAAAATGATGCAAATATCCTGTATTCAAATATAGGAATTATGTATGATAAAAGTTGTGTTGTCACAATACAGAAAATTTGAAAAAGCAGGAAGAAAATCACCTTATTTCATCACTACATCTATTTTTATGCTATTCACTAATGCCTTTCATAAAATTAAAGACAGAGAAATCAAGGTTGCTGTCACCACAACCATCCTGTAAGGCAAAATGCAAGTTCATGATGTATATTATGGCTTATTATTCTCACAACGACTGAGAAATTCTCACCCACGACTCCAGATCCTATACACTTCATTGCTGTGATGCTTGTGGTAGACAGCCAGTTCTCTAAGAATTGTTTTAGTTTGCATTTGTTAGTGCAGCACTATCATAGCAAAACATCTTACCAACTAGGAAAGCTACCTGCTCCACTGCACTATTACGGAGGCAGGACTGTGTGACAGGATCTCAGCAGCATAATTTAATTAACAGTGATGTGGTCCACTTCAGGCCCAAGTGGTGGAGCAGCAAGTGCAGCTCCTCGTCTCACCTTCCATTATTATGAGTAGCAAAGAAAAAAACTCCAGGGTCTTGAAGACCAGCTAGCACCTTGAAGACTATGTGCTAAGGTATGGAAGTCTCTGAAGCACAAAGCACTTTCTCCCCCAAACACCACTATCCAACAATTGGAGGATTATATGAATGAAAAATGATGTTCAAAAATTACTGAAATTTTAGTCTATCTTCCACCATAAATAATATAACTATATACCGACATGTGCACACAAGAGGATATAACGATATTTGGATTGATATGCAAGTTTTAAATTACTTTTAAAATTTTACATCACTTCCTAGGGGGTTACATAGCATCTATCAATGTAGACACTTGCAAAGTACAAATGTACTCCGCATCATTGGATAAGGATTTGTCATTGGTAGGTGTCTCTGTTATTTACTTTTTATCAATAACTGAGAAATAATGTTGTCTATGTGAGAATTAGGTAATCGCAGTATATTTGTACAAATGAAATAGCATTCCAGGGTATGCTAACAGTAGTGTATAAAATTTTACTTCCAATTTTCCCCCCAATTATCCTGCAAGCTAAGTTCTGCAGTAAGTGTCTTCTAACTTAGCAGGCATGAATAATCTTTTGAAAACCTACTTTCAAGTTTAATATAACATGGTAAATGGGCTCATTACTGGGTTCATTTCAGTCCTCATATGTTCTACCAGGGATTTGGTGAATATATTTGATATGTGTATTATTTTCGCTGGATCCTTGCCTAGACCAAATATGTTGATAAACTCATTATGCGTACAAGACTAAAACAGCAAATGAAATTGGTTATATAGTCATATGTTCGGTGAATAATGGAAAAATATAGAATCTCTATTTGGCATATTTGAAAAAACACAGAGAAAAATATAAGAAGCAGTAGCTCATGTATAACTGATGGAGACCATTTCAGTGGGACTAGTGCTCCCAGTACAAGGTTTGAAGTTGTCCTGCTCAGATTCACACAGGGAGTTAGCTGGTCCCGACTTTTGGGACCCTTCCATTGCCATTCTCTAGAATGCTAGCTGATATATTAATAAGCCCACTCTTTATATTTTATTGAAGTGGACTGGAAAATATAACACAAAAATAATGAGGAAATTGGACAGTTTGAATCCAAACTATTAAGTGTGCCTGCAAATACTTGGACCATTTTAGTGATGATTTCATTTTGGCCTGATTTGTTCTGATAATTGTCAAATTTTCACACCTCACTTGGGTCCATAGTCATAATTATTCATGAAAGATATACCTTTAAAGTACAGTTGGTGGCTGGTCAGATAGCTCAGTGGACTAAAATGCCTGCTTTGGCACAGCGCAATGGCCTGGGTTCAATCCTCAGCCTGTTATGCCAGCTGTGCCCCTGGAGCATGCTGAGAAGGCGATTGAGACTGGGCATGGTGGTATGCACCTGCAATCCTAGTGCTTGGGAGGCTGAAAACAGTAGGAACAGTACAAGTCTGAGCTGTGTAGTGAGACCCTATATCAAATACATAAAAATGATAAACAAATATATGCATCCAAATCAGAACAGTTATTTACTGTGGAAGATAACATGGTTTTATGGTACAGTAGGCTTTAGAAGCAAGTCTGAGTTTAGACTTTGAACTCCAATCTTCTGTTTATTTCAAGTTGTCCATCCTCTTGCAAACTCAATATTTTTCATCTCCAAAATGACTACCAATTCTATACTTTCAGTGGTACAATGAGAATTAAGTGGAATAAGCACATAAAGCACTAGCTATAAGGATGGGCAAACAGAATCATTCCTACCATTTGCACTGAGAGTTTGTATTTCTCAAACAGTTATATGTTGGAGCTGTACCCCAATGCGATGCTATTTGGAGATGGGACAACAGGTAAGTAATTAGGTGGAAACTTGGTTATTAGCATGAAGATTAACAGACTTCAAAAAAGAGAAAGAACTTTCTGCGAGTGTGTCTACATGTTCAGGTGAACACTGCTGAAACAAGGAGAGACCCCCCTGAGGACACAAAGAGAAGGCCACCACCTGCAAGCCATGAAAAGAGCCTTCTCAGAGTTGGATGGTTGACAATTCCCATTGCCTCAGCCCTCTTAGCTCCAGAGATATGAGAAGATAAATTTAAGTTACATTAGTGCCCAGATGATGATTTTGTTGTTAGCTGAGAAGAATAAGGCAGCTAAACCAGCTGAACTCTGAAGCCTCCTACAAGGCTTAGACTTTTCCTTTGGCCTGTGCTAACCTGAAGTTCAGCTGAGTTCCCACAAGCAGACCCTCTCATCTGTCCCATCACCTTATGCCATCAGCTTTGGACTCACCCAGGGAACTTCAGAGTAATAGCATAAAATATAGTAATAGTAATAAACTAGATTGTATGCTAACTGACTATTTAGCATTATAAGTGTTAAGTTCTGTCATATATCATAAAATGAACAAGAAAATATGACATAAAACTTTAAACTTTTTCTCTAACTGTAAAGAAATTACTTACTGAGAAAATTCAAGCTATTTAATGTTTTTAGCATTACATCAAGACAACCAGAAATCCAGGGTCAGATTGGAATAAACAGAATATCATTGGCAGTGTTGATTGTTGTGAGAGCTTCCTTGTAGAATATTGGTGTATACAGGTGTGTGTATGCCAAACAGGGAACTGCTGGCAGCCTGACTGTTTCACTAGAGAATATATCTGTGATCCCTTTTTGGTCTGCTAATGCACAAACCGAGAGCCTCTGCCTCCCTTCTTCATGCTTGTGTAGCTATCCAGAAAGATCAAGACCATGTAGAAAATCATTAGGCCCTGTTTTCATCTCTCTTTAACTTCAGGCTATGATTTCCTGAAACTTCATGTGGGCCAGGCTGCTGTATTTTTCCAGGGACGTTAAGCCAGGAGAGTTGGGAATACTAGCTCTGCCAGTCAAGCAAGAGAAGAGGTCACCACGGAGGCACCCACTTATTCTCTTATCCCTTCATCCACATCCTAGATTTCGACACTAATCTCTGAATCTGATCTCAACTCACCGCAAGGAGGTTTTCCCGTATCTTCTTCACAAAAGTCCATCTGCAACTCCACAAGGGTCAGCACGGTTGTTAATAAGTGGGGCTTTTCGCCCTTGTCCTTTTCTATTAGGCTTTGTGATGGTAGAAAATGCCAAGCCGATGATTTATGCACTTGCTAAAGATGAAAGGGAGGAGAATAAAATGAAGTGAATGCAAACTCTAGTTAAATTCAGTCTTTTCTTCTTTGAAAGGGTTGATATTTCTTGTCTATCTCTTGAGTGATTAATAATGTAGTGGCTGATTCTTCTTCACCCAGAGGGTTATTGTCATCCTTGGTAGAGTTTGACATTTTACACTTTAAGTAAGCACACCCTTAGGCGAGGAGACACCAAGAGACAGATTTCCTTATTAAAAGAAGATGTCACCTACAGAGCAAGTCAACAAATGTGCCACTGCCAAGATACAACCAACAGACTAAAGGGAAGGAGAAAATAAGGCCAAATTAAGTGGGAGAAAAGGAAAGAAAGGAAAGATAGCAAGGAGCCGAGGCTGAGTCTCTTGGCATGCAGTTTGAGGAGAAGAGAGTAATGAGCTACTCTTCACTATAAAGTATGGTTCAGAAAGCTCAAGAATCATGCCACTCGTGACTAGGAAAACAGGGCTTGATATCTGTATGATATCTGTATCAGTTACGAACTTGTATTGGTGAGACTCAATAAGTTTTGGTGGTGTTTTTTAAAATATATATGTCTGTATATTCAGAATAGCATAAATATGTAACTACTTTCTCTTAGTTCAATGAGAAGGTTCTGAACTAATAGTGTTTAGACAAGATATCATGTTTGCATCTTGCACTAGGACTAACTACTATAAAGACAGCAATATGCAATGTATTAATTATTGTAACTGTACTACTAACCTGCTTTGAAACTATCTCATTGCTACTTCAGTCTCAATAAAATTATTAAAATATAAAAACCCTTACCAAAAAAATAATTGATAAAACAGTTGGTGCCAGGTTTATACAGATTTAGATTATACTTTTAAGATAGTTCATGTGAAAGACATTATATGTCCAAGGCCACAGCACTGAGAGCAGCCCAGTGCCTCCAGTGGAGAGGCTGGATGGATGGGGCGGGAGTTTCCTGGGGAGCCAAGACAAATGGATAAGCAGAAAGCTCAAGGCTTCCCAGGACAGCTCACAGAGAGCTCTGCTGATTTTTCATACTAGGTAAGGACCTGAAATCTAAATCATACATGAACTGAAGTGTACAACTACACAAATTCTGTCACTCTATTTCATTTGGTTATACATTTAATATTCTTTGAAAGATAACTTTTTGTCTGTCACTGGTCTTAGAAACCAGTTAAAAAAAAGAAAGAAAAAACTCCTCATCCTAAACATAGAAGATAGGGATATGAAGGTAGATCATGAAGAGATGGAAGGGGGTCTGGGACTGGGGAGAGATTAGTGGGAGAGGTGAGGAAAGAGAGCCAGACAGGATCATGATGCAATATGTACCAGTTACACCATACCAGGTGTATTCGATATGTATCACAAACATTTACCAGTGAAAAGGGAAAACAAAAAAAAGTCCCTGCTTTTAATGAGAATAAAATTCAAAAATAAAGAAAAATTGAGGCAAGATAAACTAGTTAAGCATGTAAGATGAAACAGATGACTAAGAAATTAATAAACTAGAGAATGAATATAGGAACTATTGAGAATAAAAGAACCAAGGAAAATAAGCAAGCTATTGATTTCTGGTTCAAGAGCAAATGAGAATCCTCATATTGAAACAGCAAACTGTGTAGCACTTCAGAGTGTTATCTTGAGGACAGAAGCATGGCATGGTGGTGTATACCTGTATTTCTAGTATTCAGGAGAATGAGACAGGACAGGAGGAACACAAGTTCAAGGCCAGCCTCAGCTACATAGTGCATTTGGGACCAGCCTGAAGTCCATAAACCAGCTAGTCTCAAAAGAAGGAGGAAAAGGAGAGATCTAAGTGGAAATGAAAAGTACAGTAAAAAGGGCTATAAATCTACAGTTTTAAATTTTATTTATTTATTATATTTTAAGGGAAGGGTATACAGGGTATTTAGGGTCTCACAACTAGATCAGAATGATAGTGATCCACCTGTTTACAGCCTCTCACAAGCTGGGATCACAGAAGTGTGCCACCACACCCAGTTTCAGTGTGTGCTGGGGGCGAGGCCATCACAGCAGGCCCAGGGATTAAGTCCCTGGCCCCTGTGCCTGCTTGCAGACCCTTTATTTTTTATTCAATTTTTTTTAATTTTATTGAGAAATAGCAATGAGAGTTTCAAAGCAGGTTAGTAGGACAGTTACAATAATTAATACATTTTATACTGTTGTCTTCATAGTAGTTATTCAGAGTATATGATGCAGACATATCTTGTCTAAACACTATTAGTATAAATCCTAAGATAAAGTAGCTGTATTCTTCCTATAGTCTCTCTAGTATAAGTACTCAAAAGAAGAATTGCAAATAGAAAGGTATAACACAATTAAAAGGAAAGTGAGAAGTTGAGGATTGGACAATGAGGAGCGGGCAAGGAGAAAATCTGAGAAACATGAAAGGGGAAAAACCATACATTTGTATGCACAAGATGGGCAAGGCAATGATCCTGAGAAACATCAGCAGGTTTTTGAAAGTAGCAATTAGATGGTAGGATTCTCATCCTGACCATCTATATATGCTGATACCTGTGAAGCAAGCAACTGCACTGAAGATAGCAATGTGTAATAGAAGGTCATGCTTGGAATGCCTGCCATTCTGGTCTACTAAATGTATATTTCCTATCATGACATAGCAATTATTGCCAAACTGTCTCACAAGTAAAAGTATTTTTATTTATTTTATTTATTTAATTTTTATGGGTAATAAATGAAAAAAAAAAGATTCAAGAAAAAAATGTTACAGGGCTATCCTGCTGCAAGGCTGTATATGGTTGGAATTCTAAATTTCTGTATAAAAATATGTGTAGATTCTTATGTTTTTAAGATCTTTTTTCCTCATATTCTGTAAGGATGTAAAGTTCAATACATTAATACTTGGTAGAAAATACCTGTTCCAGGTTATACCTAAGATGTTTGATATTTAGACAGATAGGATAAACTGAACTGCATATTTTGCAGGGTAATAATCATCTCTTTTGGATGGTTAACAACCTAAGTTCGCAAATCAAAAATTGGAGAAAAGGAAGGGCTGCAAGGCCATCCAACATTTTGGCTCTAGCCTTTCAAGGTCAGTGAAGACTCAGAACATAGGAGGACTGGTACTGTAACATCATGTAACACAGTTGTGCCCCAAATTTTCTAATCAAGGAGATATAGAGCCACAGAGAAATATGATCAACGATCAATAGTGTGCCTAAGGAGAGTCACGTGGAGAGAAAACTTTCTCTCAGGCTTTCACAGAGAACAAGTTGGTTAAGCAATGGCTGACTCATCCACATGGCTGACAATGACAAGGGACCTACAAAGGGCAGCACAGGGTTACAGGATAAATCCTGAGAGGACTTGACTGACCTCATCAGACACAAAAGTTGCATTTCTTGTTGTATAGGTCTTGCTTTATCTTGGTCTCAGCCATCCAGCAGAAAAGCATAAAAACAAGGTATATAAAGTAAAGCCACATTAATATGCTGAGCTGTAAAAGGCTCAAGTTAACAACTTCTATGGATAACCCACTATTATTGTGGACTGCTGGACTGTGTTGCAGGCCCTTTAATCTTCGGAGCTATTTGGCCAGCCCTCTTTTTTTTAATGAAAGAGAAATAATAACGTTTTCTAGAAAAAGCAAGTGAATCCGCTGAAAAGAAGAATGCACTTCAACAAAAGCATGGGCATTTCCTGGAAACTAGTTGCTCAAAAATTGAATGTTGATAAAGTGCAATTGTAGTACTAATTGATCAATGAAGAAAGATTTTTCAGAAATGAAATTTAACAAAAAGTCATCCACTGAAAGTGAGAAGAGTGAGAAGGTATTAGAAATTTTAGGAATGAGAAGAAAACATAAAAGAATGATGACTTAATAGATTTAAAAGTTAGCAGATATGGGAAATATATGATTGCTATATAACTTTAGCGGTCTATCTGAGGTAAGCAATAACAATGTCAAATTAAGCCCAATCACCACCAGTGCGTGTTTTCCTGTAGCCATTTTAATTCCAAGTATGTGGGCAAAGTGCAGCTACAGTGAGTTGTTCAGAGTTGAGGTTTAGCCAAAGAAGTACGGTAAAGCAAGAGAACTGCCAGGGTACTGAGGGCATACTCAAAAGAGTGGCCCTAATGATTTATTGGAAAATTAAAGCTGGTGAGAAAGTAGAAAAGACAATGAAAATTGGAAGAGAACATGAAGATGCATTAGCATTAAAGGATTATAAATTCCAGTTTCATACAATCCTTGTAAGGCTTGGGCTCGGAAAGAAAGAAAGACGGAAGAAGTGTACACATGTGAGAGATAGAAACTGGTAGTGTAAGAAGAGAGCAAATGAAACTAAGACTCTGGAGATATCGTAATTATCAATAAGAAAAAGTTCTGGGACCTGATGAAGGAAGTGCATAGCTTATAGAAGACAAAGGAGAGCATCACTGCCAAGGAGGATGGCTGAAGACTCAAAAATCAGAGCATGTCAGTATGGACGTGGATCACTGAGAAAGATGCAGCTGTACTTTAAAGAGCAACAAGCAGCATTTGGGGTCCTATACATACCTGTCAGGTATATAACACGAGATACTAGGCAAGTAATCCTCAGGTCTAAATATATTAGTGTATTTGTTGTTCAAGTGATTAATCAGTGCAGCTTATCTTCTTACTGGTTCCAACCAGTGGCATGCTCCTCTGAATCAATGACATGTGACTGGGGAAAAAAGAAAGAAAACATTAAGCAAGGTATAGAAGTTACAATTCATGCATGCAAGTGGTAGTATTGCTCCCTCTGCCATCGCACTATCCGGTACATGGTCACAGGACTGCTTCCATGCATAGAAGGCTAGTCAGTCATAAAGCAAAACTCTGGAACAAAAGAGATTCAGCTGTACTTGATATAGCTTTGTTCTGTGTGCACAAATACCCAGTATTCAATATGCAATCTTGCAACATATATGATCACTCTTCCTAGGACACAATGGAAGTTACAGAAAGATCAGACGTGATACATTTTTTCTTTTCACAAAGCCTGTGGGAGGATCACAGCGTGCGAAGCAGAAAATATGCTAAATAATGACCGAAGGGGAACATTTCCTCCTCCATAAATTTTCTGGACAATCATGGTATGTCCTATCATGTTGCAGTTTGGTTCTCTATATAAACTAGGAATAATAACTGAGAATATCATCCTCTATCACCGAGAAGTAAAAATACATTCATGAGATAACAAAGGACGTCTCTGAGGAGTAGTACCACACAAAATAAATGAGTGGCTTATTGCAGCATTCCACAGAAGTTTTGTTCTATTGTTCTTTCTGCTGAGGAAGTAGCTTTTCAATGACTGCCTCTGAAATTAGTAACCCCTCTTTGTATGTTAATCTGTTTTTCTGCAGATTGTTCAGCATTGCTGGTAATATTTCATGCCTGGGGAGCAGCAAGATTTGTTTTCATTCACAAAGTTTTTACAGTAGGAATTTAAATCTCAAGTAGTTTCAACATTCACAGGCTGATGCCATTTATTGCTGATCTACCTTGCTCTTATTACTGCAGATTGGATAGTTGAATTAATAATATCTAAGATGCAATGATGATGACACTGACTATGAAATATTAAAATTAAAGAGTGATTTAAGGAAGGAACTAAATCTCCAAAATAACTGAATTTTGATGTATCATTTATTTAAGAAATTTGTTATTGTGGATTTAAGTGAAATAAGTATTCATAAATTTAGGCTTTAAAAATTGGAGAAAATGGGACTGGAGAGATGGCTCAGTGGAATAAGTGCTTCCCTGGCAATAAGTGTAAAGGTTTGAGTTCAATCCCCGGTTCTGCAAAAAAAAAAAAAAAAAAAAAAAAAAAAAAAAAAAAAAAAAAAAAAAAAAAAAAAAAAAAAAAAAAAAAAAAAAAAAAAAAAAAAAAAAAAAAAAAAAAAAAAAAAAAAAAAAAAAAAAAAAAAAGTGCAGATAATTTTCACTTTACGTCCACTTTAAAGCCTGTAACAAAGTCTATCAACTGTAACAATGTAAATGTTAAACCCTAAATAATGGAATCATGAACTGCTAATGGTACCCATCTATTCTTTTTTACACTTCTACTGCATCCAAATATTCATTCCCCCCTCTGCTTTCATTCTGCTGTCCTTCCTCTCAAGGTCAGAGCATGGCTGAGAGTTAAGGCAGCCAAGGGACGAAGAGGCCAGAGCTGGATCCAGGGTGGAGAAGGAGTGGGATGGAGGAAATGGTGCAGGGACAGAGAGCCACAATGCTGCCGAGATGGTTGAGAGAAGCATTAACTGGCTGGGATTCATCATATAAGCAAACACTTTGGGCTGAGTATACAGCCCAGTAGCACAAGTGCCTGCCTCGTAAGCACAAGGTCCTGAGTTCAATTCCTGGTACAAGAAAAATAATAAACTTTTTGAAGTTAGCAGGGGTCAGGTTTCACTGTCCCCAAAGTAAATGTGTAAATGTGAAAAGTGGGAAAGCTAGGAATGTATCTAGACTGTTTCATTCCTTAATGGAGTTACTTGTAAGCATTCATGATTTCTAGAATAAATATATTGACTGAGATATAGAAAAATTTTTGTGCACATACAAGGACTGATGAAAACATACAGTGAATGATAGCATTTTAAAAATTATTTCAGTAAAAGACGCAGCACCATTAATCTCTCTTGAAATATTTCTCCTCATGCTGAACACATTCATCCTATTGGTCTTATCACTTTGTGAAGCAGTTCTGTGAGTCCTCGTTCACGAGATTAATTCCAAAGTATGATAAAATTATAATGAATGCTGCCGCTGACTTTCATCAAATGTTAAGGTAGTCCCTTGAAAACACGGTGGACCCTCATCACATTATTCACAACATCAGTGACTGTGCAACTCCTAGCTCTTTTGCAAAGTTAAAATCACCATGAAAGGTAAGTATTCTGGACACATTCTGGTACTGAACCAGCCTTAGCAGTGTGACCAAGGACATAAGGAGGACTTCCAGAACTTCTTCAGAAAATGACAAGAACAAGGAGATAAACGTGTTTGAAACAAAGAAGCTTATTTTGAGGGGAAATGACAGCACATCTTTTATTTCAGTTTTTTTTTTCTTTCATTTAAACACACACTACATTTTTGGATCACATCTTATCTGTGTATATGCATAATATGCATTTGTGCATATCTACTTTTACACAAATACACAACTATCCTGGTGCTATCTTCTGTGAATTCAGATAAACAATAACAATTCAGTAACAACAAACCCACTTAGCACAAAGATCTTGATTTCTAATTACATGAACCAGAGCTTCATGAGGAAACAAGTGATTTAAAGTCCGAGGAAAGGAAAGCACACATAGGTTCATATGATAGACATCAAGGAAGTGATCAGAAGATGAGGCAAGTATTGTTCAAAGTACAGGAAGATCATCAATGAAAACTTACTAATTCTGAAAAAAAAACTTTATTATTAAATAAATAATAACATACTAAATAAACTAAATTAATTAAGAATTATGAGCCCATACACGCATAAACAAACAAATAGATAAATAAGAGCCGGAATAAAAGGAGAAACAAAAGAAAGGGGAGACAAAGGGCACAAGATGTGATTTGCAGTAGAATAGTAACTCAGGAAGAAAGAATAATGAAAGTTAAAACGACAAACATGAAGTCAAAAAGAAGACATCTCTAATCACTAATGTTGGAGAGTACATGTTTGACGATGAAAACGTACGCACACAATGTCAGAATACTTGCCCACAATTGCATACTGCTTACAAAGGTAAATGGTGAGTTGTGACAGGCAAACCTGGCAGCATCAGGTGATCATGTTTAACTTCACCAGTTCCAGGGCAGGTCATGAGCCTGAGCATCCTAATGGGGCACATATAAGGTTAAGTAAGGGTACAAGATTAAGTAAGGGTACTTGTCATGTCCATTCTGTGTGACATGAATCTAGCCATGAGGCTTCAACTAAAGGACATTTCACCTAAAAAAATGCCTATAAACTTTTAAGATGTTGAAGGCCTTCATTGTGTAGAAAAACTGAAGAACTGATTCCCACTGCAGGAAGGTATACATGCAAAATATTATCTTGGAAGACAGAAAAGAAAATGACTTTGCTGCGGTCTTGTACCAGTGTTAATTTCTTCATTTGGAACATTGTACCATGGCTGTAGATGACAATATGTTTGGATGGTGTAACTATGAGACAATTACAGAATGTTGGGGGTATTGTGTTCACAGCCTGCTCTCAGATGGTTAAGAAAAAAAATAAAAATAATCAAGCCAGTCATCAATTTACTATGGATCAACTCTAGAGTCACCTTTTATTACATGCTTTATAGTAGTGGATCTGGGCTTTTAATTTTTTTCTTTGTACCTTCAAATAATCCTTATGAAGAAAGAAAAAAAAAAAAAAAAACAGGAACATGAAGTTTTGTCTCAGGGTTCCAGGGTACAATCTTGGCAGGTACATGCAGAACAGGTGGCCTTGCCACTTCCTGGCTCCTGCAGTACATGCACTTTCCCTGCTCCTCAGTGCTGGCAGCAGCTGGGTTCTATGGTTCCCAGTGGCCATCAGCATCCAGGAACCATCCCATCAGATAGTTGTGAAGTACAGTGCCTGCAGGGGAGGCCTCCCTGTGGGTAACTGTCCTTCTTACAGTGGGCAAATTCCTGGCAAGCTTTACTGAGGCAGCATCGTAGAGCTTTGTGTGTCATTCAGGAGTTCAAGCCACGCTCTCTTCTATGAGATCTGAATTCCAGCTATTGTTTCCCTGAAAACACTAGCTTACAGATGACATTTGTTAAAAAATACAGTGAATTTTCCCATTCTTAAAAGCTTATTAGATTCAGAGACACATCTTCTAAATGATAGGTTTTAGAGGCAAGAGGGATGGTGGCAGTGGTGGTACAGCAGAGAAGCAAAAATAGAGGGAAGGAAATCCTTTATTAACTCTAAACACACGGAGAGGACCAAGGGCAGAGAGATGGGCAGATCCTCTGACCTGAGACAGGGAGGCTGAGACTTTGTGGACTTTTGCCAGGGGTGGAGTTTGAGGGGCAGTTTTAGTGACATACAAGGAGCTGACTGGAGGCTCCCTTGTGTGGGCGGAAAAGGTCAAAGGAAGTACCCAGTGCTGGAGGGGGGAAGGAGGGATTGGCCATTAGGAAGATAAGTTGTTGTTTTAAGGGCTTCAGCCATATCAGACTACCACCATAATAATAATAATTCAGTAATTCATACTAGTGCTATAACCTATCACTAAATACTCTCCAATGCTTTCACTATACATTTCCCATCATTCTTGCCACTTACTAAGCAGATCTGGAAGTCCCTTCAGTGAGTATATGTAGTGGCTCTGTCATGGCTGGCTCAATGTCTGAAATCATTTCAAAATGTCCTTTGTGGGGGGGTTGTGATCATTTTGTCTTTAGGGGAGAGTCAGAAAGTGCACTGTGCTAGATTTGGTGGATAAGGTGGTGGATGAGAAAATACTGCAACAGCTTTACAACCCTATCTTTCCATTGGACTGGCAGCAGCATTCACCATATTTTTGATGGCGCCTAGTAAAGATACTCACAAAAGAAGACTTTCCAAACTGCTTCAGAAGACAGCAAATGTGACAGGTAAGTATGTCTGAGGTGAGGAGGAAAGTTTTGAGCGAGAGCAATGACACTCTAATAAATCACTGTAAAAAATTCTTTCATTTAAACATGCACCATAGCTTTTGAAAAGCCTTTGCAAGCTATGGTTGCTCCCCACATCTGCTATTCCTGTACTGTTTAGGTTTCTCCTTACTGTTTTCCAGTATATTCTTCATTTATATTAGCATGTTGTTATGGTTTGTGTTTAGTTGTCCCCCAAAGTCTAATGCAGTCATGGGATGGCTTCTAGTGTTTGCGATTGATGCTTTTTTTTTTTTTTTAAAGAGTAGAATATATCTATTGGGGGAAAGAAAGCTCCTGTCTGAAAGTGGGAGGGAGGGCCAAGCGAGTTGTCCCCAGGAAGATGTATGTTCCAGGGACATTTATAGAGTAAAACCATGTGGTAAGGTGGATCAAAGGTGGTGGAGAACATGGGAACTCACTTAGGTGGGTGTGAGGTGGGACAAAACTGGTCAATCAATGAGATTACAAGCACCATTACTCAGGTAAAATTGATTAAATCCAGTACCAAACGGAGAAGTGAGTCATATAGCAAGTGGGCATGAATACGGGACAGAGTCCTTTTGTGTTGGGGGTTGGGTTACTTACTCATTTGAGCTCTTTCAAGGTGATTGATGTCTATTTAGAATGTCAATCCCTGCTGCCCATCACTAGGGCAGTATGTGGCTGTATTTGTTTCCTCTTTTGTCTTGAGATCTGGCCCACATGGGAGAGTCTGTCTCTTCCAAGTTGCAAAGTCATCTTGTCTTCCTTATTGTCCTTGAGGGCTTGGCCCTGTCTGATTGCCTATACTAGTTCTATCTAATTTAGTTGCCTACAACATTCCCACTCTGAAGAAGTAACCTGAACTGCCATAAAGGAATCATAAGCAATGACTGCTCTGGCTTCTTCAGGCTGAAAGGGGTCATAGTGTTGTAGGCAGTGGAGTTAGATAGAAATATTCTAGGCAGTCAGACAGAGCCAGGCCCTCAAGGAGACAAGATGGAAGACAAGGTGACTTTGCAACTTGGAAGAGACAGACACTCCTGCATAGACCATACCTGAAGACCAAGACAAAAAAGGAAACATATAGCTACATACTTTTCTAGGGATGGGCAGCAGGGATTGATATTCTAAATAGATATCAATCTCCTTAAGAGTCCAAAAAAGTCATTAGCCCAGCCCCCAACAGGAAGAGACCTTGTCCAGTATTCAGGCCCACTTACTACATGACTCACTTTTCCATTTGATACTAGAGTTAATCTTTGTGTGTGTGTGTGTGGAACCAGGGATTGAACTTAGGCCTCTGTACTTGCCAGTCAAGTTCTTATTCTATTGAGCCATCTACCTGGCCAATAATCAATTTTATCTGAGCAGTGGTGTTTGTAATCTCATTGGTTGATCATAATTTTGTCCTATCTCATGCCTACCTAAGGGAGATCCCATGTCTTTTCCATCACCTTAGACCCACCTAACCACATGGTTTCCCTCTATAAAAATCCCTGGAAGAGAAAACTTCTCAGTGACTACCCTCTAGGGTCCCCTTCCTGTCTTTCTTTTGGACAGGAGCTTTCTTTCCCTCAATAAATATATTCTGTTCATAATCTCTATTTGTTCCTAAAATTCATTGTCCAGTTTTAGAGAACACAAACTCCTTCCAGTTACCTATTAGGCTGGGAGATCAGTTTTTCTCCCTGTGGCATTTGGAGATTCCCTGTATCAGTAGTTGTTGACCAGCAGTCAGAGATGCTCTCCAGTGGTTCTATCTAATGGCCCTAAATAGACACGATACATTTCATTTTTATCTTTACCTTCCTTGGGAAGGGCTGCCTGCAGGAAGCCTTAAAACAAATAAAATTATATCATTCTCAGTGGGCCCCAGGTACCTGACACAAGTTGCAGAGGTTGGGTTTGCAGAAATGAATTTGTGTGAGTTGAGGTGTTTCGTAGTAAAAAGGATACTGAATGAAATTATAGACAGAAAATGAGAATAGTGATACTAGCAGCCTACAGGAATGACCGCCAATCAGGAAACAGGGAAAAGGTTATGCTTCCCTCAATCCAGACAGAGAGAAGGGACATTTCAAGTAAAAAATGTACAAAGCTGCTAGAGAGGATAAAAGAAAGTGTTTATGATGGAATCAGAGGAAGTTTCAGATTGATGTGGTCATGGGTCTTCCCCTCTTAGGCTGAGCAAGCCCATGTTAATTGTCAATGTAAGGAGAAAGCCTGCTAAACTTTTAATAGATACTTGTGTGATTGATTCTTGATCCAATGCTGGGACTATAGGTGTGAATGTCACCTCTACCCTGGAGTGGGTAGTCTGCATTACAGTGTAAGTGGGGGAGAGTAGCTAGCTCTCCGAGCTGTGGCTCCTCCTCTTGTGCACTTGTTCCTCCCCACGCTATGAACAATTGCTTCACTCTGCCTTGGAGCCAGCTGAGTATGGACTGAAACCGCCAAAAAATGTGAGCTAAATGAAGCTTCTCTTCCCTAATTTTGAGTGTCAGATATTTGTCCCAGCAATGAGATGAGTAACTAAGATACCTGTTATAAGTGTTTATAATTTTAAACATTTTCTCCTTAAATTACTACATCATCTCATTCTAACTTAATCTGAGAAAACAAAGTATTAGATATATGAAAAAGTATGCTGATACAGAGAACACACATTTTAATGGAACAAATGTCAAAAACAGTTGACAGTTGAAGAATCTGAATGAAGGAAAAGGGAACATTTTTGTATTGTCCTTGCAACTTTAAAAAAGATAAATACTTTAATTTCTTAAATTGGCTCTTGCCTACTTTGAAATTTGGTGGTGTTTGTGTGATTTTTGGTATGCACGAAAACAAAATGTTTTTTATGCTTAATGTAAAATAATTTATAAAATGAATATTTTATGTGGGATTCTACTTTGATTAGTAACTTTGATACACTAAGAACAGACTCTCAAAGTTATTCTTTCCCTATTGCTTGCTTTTATAATGATCAGAACAAGCGTTTCTGCTTTTTCTAAATGGCCATAGCCCCTGAGCCAAAGCCCCTGGCCTTGCCAGCCACTCAAGTACTCTTCCTACTCTAATAGACTATGCTCTTAGGACAAAGCGTGGACCCTCACCAGACTGGTCTGTGTGGAAGGAGAGCAGCAGCCTGGAATTTCCAACATCAGCTCTAAAAGGCAGTCCCAAGAAACTCTACTCCAGACCTGCCATGGTGTGGATGGTGATGCACAACATGGGTCCCGTCCTGCTCCCCACAGCACCCTCCCTCAGAGTCGTCAGTACTCTGTATTCTGATCAGCTACCTGTTGTCTGTTTCTGATCCTTGAGTAACACTCCTTGAAAACAGCTGTGTCTGTCATCTTAGGGTCCCTTGAGGTGACGTGGATGTCTCTGAAACAACAGTTTATAGATAAATGCTTAATGCATTACTTTGTATTGCATCCTATTGCCTAATAACTCCCGCAAGAATTCCTCCTGAGCAGCCTAATGTGGAAGTGTCTGTGCAAAGTCTCCCTTCCTATTTCCCATTCATTATTGCCATGCTAGTTAATTGGTGCCTTCATCACTTCCCATCTTTGGGACAAAATACCCAACACCTACAATTTAGAGTTCAAAGTTTCAATTCTCAGTCAACTGGTTCTAAGACAGCAATAGGCTAGCAGAGAGTCAGGGCCAAGGAAGACGTGTTCAGCCCATGGCAGCCAGGAAATACAGCAGAGGTCAGGCTCAGAAGACTGTAATACATCCACCCTTCTAGTTCATTCCTCCAGTAACCTGTCTCCAGCAAACCTCACCTTCAAACAGCACATTCAACTCTGAACACCTCATTGGGTTAAACTACAGATGAACATAGCACCTACCCACCCCTAAACCCCACATTCAGCACCTGAACCTTTTGGAAGTTAATCTAGTTGAAACCATAGCATCTAGTAACAACATAATGGTAGTTGTTGGGCAACTAACATTCAAATGTTAACATTTGAAGTCAGACTAATTCATTGTTTCTGCTCCACCCCTACACCCACCCCAGACTACAGAGGGATGTGATCTCTCTCTATAACCTGCTAAAATTAGTGGAGAGTTGGCTTCTGCCAGCTGTTTAAAAAGTAGAAGCAGAAAGGAGGCAGAAAGTAAAATTTATATTCCTTTCGGAGACGTGTATCAGTTGGATACAACCCGAGTGCCTCATAAGCTTATGGACAGATTCCACCCGCTAAGGCTCTGGAAGATGCCTCTGGTCCTGGCTATCTTCCCTACATTGCTGACAAAGGTATTTTGCTGCACTTTGTGCAGCATAGAAGTATCATGCACTTAATAGCAGCTAGTGATGTCAGTGCTCTTTGGTATAGTAAATCTCTAGTGTGAGGATAATCTTAGTTAATGATCAACATAAAGCAGAGAGAGGTCATTTTTTTAACGTTGCCATAAAGACTGCGTTTACTATGATAGAGCTGGAAGGAGACAATCCCATTAACCTTTGTATTGTATTGATAAAATTATATACCTCTCTGAATACCAGAGTGGCAAAGTTCTTCTAGTTCTCTAGTGACATTCTGGATACCTCAATGGCAAAGAATTTGGCCTCTGATGATTTAGGATTGAGCCCAATCTTGTCATTTATGGAGGACTGTGACCCTGGGCATGTCTTAACCTCTTAAAAGTCTCGAATTCTTTTCATCCATATTTGTTTCATCTTCCAAATGTAGGATGTGTGGGTGTATGTGTTTTACCCATTTCTCACAATTATCCAGCATGACTTCTATATAATGAAAACAAGTGTTTCTTGAAGCATTTGTGAAAAGCTTTTAAAAACATTTCTTTTCTTTAAAAACATGCCTTTATATTCTTTTATATAAAGAAAAAGAGCATTTTTATGTGTGGGAGAGTTGTTTTTAACAATCTCCTGTTTCCTTATTTGTTTCATAGAATTGGTAGATAAATTGAATCCAAAAAAAATTAAAATGCTTCATAAATGTGTTAATATAATTATCATTCTGTACATAGCAAATTAAAAAGCTACCCCTGAACTCTTTAAGTCACTGTTTGTGGATATGGTGGGGTGAAATGAATGGTAATATAGGATGGGTAGAATTGTTCCTTTTTGCAACTGAAGACTAATTCAAAATGACACAAAATAATGGCAAAGAAGTTTTTCCAGGGCACATGAAGAGATGTGAAGGAAGTGGCAGCTTTCGTCCTTCTGAAAAATACACTCACTGCATAGGGCCAATGCCATTTCGCTGTCACCTAGGAAACAAGAGTCGGCTGCCCTTTTGACTTATACAGAAGTGCTGCAGGCTAGGGAGCTCATTTTTGGATCCCAAGATGTGGAAAAGGTCCTTAGTCTAGGTCTTTAGGCTCATCTCCAATCTAAGAAATCTACACATGGTGCAAAATGAATTCATGCAAAGTTATAGTTCAAAAACTTTAAAATGATGCAATGCCTACAAGGAAAAAAATATATAGAGGAGAAATGAAATCAATTAGCAGAAATCCCACTCCTTAAGTGGCATGTCTGTAAATTGTCTCAAAGTTGGCCATGCATTTGAAATGCCTTCCTGGTATAGGTTAATCCTTTCTCTTTGTAATTAAAGAGAAGAGTGACAATATTGCTGTATCTTAGGTCACATTCTTCACCCTCAAAATTAATTAATTCTGCACATTAATTAAAGTTAAGGTCATTTTAACTATATTTAACCCATTTTTCAAGTCTCCTTTCAATCTCTAGCACTTTAGGAAAGATTCTCTATTACTGGTCTTCTAGATTATCTTCCTCATTCTTATAATCCTGAAGCATATGATTTATCATTTACTCTAAACTGCCCTTTGTTATTTCTTCTCTGTTCGCTTACATAATGGGTTTTTCTAAGGGCATGAATTCTATCTCACATGTCTTTCATTATCATACCAGAACCCTGGGCACAATTCTGAAAATAACGCTGAATAAATGCTTGTTGATTAATGAATAGTTCTAGAATTGCCTTGGAGGCACTAGTTCTACTTTCTTTCACCTTTGGGTGAGGATAACTTTCCGGCCTCAGGACAATTTGCCAAAGTCCTCTTAACTCTTTACCTTTTCTTTGTTAATCTGGAAGAGCAAATCTTGCAGAAATTACAAAAGAAAAGGGGGTGACGGTGGTGTAGCTTCTGAGAAGGCCAACTGCTTCTCCCCAAATAAAAATTTCCTTGTGGCTTACTGGACTTGCAAATAACTTTATAGAATTGTCTTCAAACCCCACATTTCCACCAATTATCACTCCATCCCAGAGTCTATACCTAACACAGATATTCATGTATTTGATTGGAGGCTGAACTACTACTCAAACAGAAAGAACTAACTTGCTCAGTATCCCTGTGTCAGTGGATCCGTATAACTAGTCCTTTCAAACCACGCTTCCCTAAGTCTGTAATATACACTAGACAGGGAAAAATTTGAATAGCTACTGGGGCAACCTCTTCATGCTTTTTGTAGCAGCTGGCAAAGTCCACCTGAGTGATACCCTTCTGGTTCTACTAATTGATTAGTGTCTATGCTCAGGTCAAGAGCTAAGATGTTTCGCAGTGAAGGTCAAGAAATGGGGAGCACAGAAAATTGGCCAGCAGGGAAATCCAGGAATAAGTTTGTACAAGATAAAAGAAGAGTAGCTCACCACCTTTCCATTGCTTTAGCAAGGAGACTCTCAGAAAATACTCAGTGAAAACAAAGCTGTCTACTGTTACCAGGAGCCTTTTTCTGGAACATAAGTTTTTAATTCACTTCACATAATTGACTGGCAGGCTGGACTTTGGGTAAATATATAGTTCACAATACTAATAGGTTTAAGTAGAGGGCAAAGAAAAGCAAAAACAGAAGGTAATTTCTGATGTTATTGTGAAGGGCTGTTTAAGGAAAAAAGAGCTCAAGAAATATAGGGTTGTTTTATAGGATGATATGATTACAAAAGAAAGAAAGATGCCCATACTTAACACTATGTTAGACTTCAAGATTTTACAGTGATCTCAGATCAACTTCCTTTACAGAATATTTGCTGTATAATGCAAAAGTAAATAAAGAGACCTATTTTTCTCTTTAAAGATCTTAGAAAAAAAGAAGAAGGTGATGGATCAGAAGCAGCTCTCACATATATTCAAAGCTTTCTTCATCTATCACAAATTCCTGCAAAGTTAACATCAAATGAATTAACATCTA
Source organism: Ctenomys sociabilis (assembly GCA_004027165.1). NCBI lineage: Eukaryota > Metazoa > Chordata > Mammalia > Rodentia > Ctenomyidae > Ctenomys > Ctenomys sociabilis. The sequence continues at coordinate 43,815 of PVKA01010705.1, forward strand.
GGGCATTTTCACACACACACACACACACACACACACACACACTTCTAAATAATTAAGCAACCAGTCACCTGGCAATTAAAAGATGGGAGTCAGTCCTTGGCAGTTCTACAAAATCAGATGTGTCCTTCGTGTAGTCTTTCAGACACAGAAATCAAGACAGATTGGGGTTTTCATATTTGCACAAAAACAAAATATTGACAACAAATTACCCATGTTCTCCTCTCACTATGCCCTGTAAAGAGTGATCAGAGCTTTACTATAATTTTCTTGGGTGCTGGAATCCATCTTAACATCAATGATGAGCTAGTTGCCAATACCCTAGATCTCCTAATGACCACAGTGATTAACCAAGGTCACCAACAAGGATTTCACACAAGGACTTCAGTCGTGTGCATTGAAGGTGATTACATGACTCAGCAATCAGAGCATAGTGATGAAGAGGCCCCAGTAATCAGAGGCACGGGATACGTGACTGCCCAGGGAACCCGGGCCATGCTCAGCCTGCCTGTGTGTCCTGTAGCCTCCCTTCCTGTAACAGGAACACACAGGCTACATTTAAGATGAAGGTAAACACGATGCTGACGAAGTTGGGTGAATGCAGCATGGCATTGATTGATGACACCACAGTATACAGCCAGACATTGGAAGACGATGTGGAGCATGTAAAACAAGGATTTGGGTGGCTTTTACAAACATGCCTGACAGTGGGGCCAAGGCATGTCAGCCTGCCATGCTGAGGTGACATATTTAGGACAGCACGAGGGGAAGTAGACAGCCAGCACTTTGTGAGGTTAGCCCGCTCTCTTTTCCAATGGGTCATTTCATGAGGAGAGGTTAAACAAAGATCACTGGCCATTACTGGCTAATTGCTAGAAGTATATGATCACTTTGTTTAAATGCCATTTGACTAACTCATGAAGACCACCCAAAAAGATGCTAGGCTAGAAAAATTTAAGTAGCTTGTCCTTATTTTTCAAATACATTTTCCTGAGGTGGGGAATTAAAAAAAAATACTTTGTCATGTTAGTATTCCCATCTCAGGAAGGCAGAATCCCAAACTCTACCAAATGGTAGGATCTGTTGTACAGACTTCAGTTTTTAACAATATGTCTAAGTAAAATAAGTGTTCTGTCTGATCAATACAATTCTGTGGCACATGGCAGAGCAGATGCACTTTCTGCTGTCTTTCTGATGATAGACACTTTTTTTCATAAAAAGTCTAACTTTAGAGCCAGAATGGGGTCAGTAACCCAGCAACCCAGAAATCATCTCCAGTTCAAATAAAATTAGTCAATTTCATAAAGATTTTTCTGGCATAGTTTTTACTGCAAGTCTCTGTTCTCCTGGGGGAAGGAATAACCTCACATCTTATTATTCTTTCCTACCCTGAAGGTATTTCTTGTCATCTGTTATCATATAAGCCCTGTGCTGTTAGTCACCCTTGATGTGCACATCTCATTGGCCCAACTATGTTGTCCAGCCCTTGAGGGCACAGCCTGACTCTTCTACTCCTGGGAACCTGCTACAACATGCATTCCCATGACATCCAGAGCATGCATATCAGTAAAGGCTTGTTCATTTATTGAGCCATAGACAGTTGTGGTCTTCTGTTACATGTGTACTTTTCAACAGAGTCTATCTTAATGGGTCAAGTACAATTACAAGTTACTTGGACTGCCAGAATCTCTCAGTCATATAAGAGGCAGGATACCATACTAGCCTAAAATATTAATAGATTTTTAAAGAAAATGCACACTTGTATCTAAATTTAAGTTCTTCCACTTTCTACAAATGTCATCCAAGTCTCTCTGAATCCTAGTCCAGACTTCTGGGCAACTGTATGCATAGAATAATTATGAATACGCTAAGAAAAGTAACAATAGTCCATATTTACTACTGAGATTCATAGAAACTCAGCAAGCAGGGGTTAGTATTGTGTAGCTTTATGTTATATGCCTCTTTTGGGCTTTACTCAAATATTATTCAGGTTAGGAGACCCATCAACAACATTATTTTGTTTCATTACAATGTTACAATAACTACACTTATGCAACAGTAAGTTTATAGGGTCTGGTTCTTTGTGCAAAAGGCAAATGGGATCAGTTACATAGGTTTGTGTGGGGTAAAGGTGGTGGAAACAGGATACAAGTGGTGATTTGTGAATAGTTATAACACCTTGCCCCAGGCAAATCCTCTGAGCTGAATTTGCAAGCTTTTTGCTCAATGGGAAAAATAGACCACAGGTAACAAGTCAATTAAAACTCAGCCATCTCCAAGAAAACAACCTCATGGCATATGCTATACAGAGAAATAAAATGTTGAATCACAAGACTTACTTTTGACTTTGTTCAATGTGCTTACTTACCTCATAGGCCACATTTCCTGTCTAAAATGACTCTTTAACAACTTTTATGAAACCTTAATAATTACAAACACAGTATATTTCTATTTAGTGGGACTCTTATCTAGATCCTGAAAGTTGATTTACACCAATTCCTAATATAGATTCCTAAGTTTTAAAAGCTCAAATCTGAGCAGGATATATTTTGACTCAGTTTAATGGGTATCTAAGAAACACATTCCTTATTTTTTAATGAATTCCAAGATCTATATAGTTCTCCTCCAGCCTCTCATGAGGTAATAGGCTAACCGCCCTTAAGAGGGATTTTCTAAAAAAAATTGACTTCTAGGTATGGAGGAAACTATCTGGATTACAAGGTAGGGTACTCGGCAAGGAACCAGGGCTCAACCTCTGACATTGCGTCTAATTATCAGTAGTCCATAGGAACAACATTTGGGCTCTGGGACTCAAGTTTTTCTATGAAACACAGAAGTTGGGAAGATGTTGACTAAGGACCCATGAAGTCTGAAATTCTGAGTCAACAGCAGCTTTCATTTCACATTCTCAGGGTCTTCAAAAAATTATCTGCTCAGGATTGTGTAGCCACATTTAGCAAAACCAGCAATCGAAAAATATAAAACCTTGTGTATATTTCAATACTGCTATGGCTGTTGCTGAAATGGAACTACGGAGAGTGATCTTGTGCTACAAATACTATTTTCTTGCATCTACTAGGTTTATTGGAGTTTATTGATTGTAGGATTTGAATTTCAAGACAAAGACACCCATTTAAGAAGCCTCCAGAAATTATTGGTTGGGCTTTATTTTTTCTAATACAAAGCCACAGAGACTTCAAAAAAACCAAAGCCACTGCTGTGCAGCCCCACAGGAAAGGCAGCCTCTGCCATGAGAGGGTCTATCCGCCTTAGGGAACACCTCCCCAGTCTCTTCCCTTTCAGTCTCTCACCTAATTGGCCTCTTTATAAGGATTCATAGCACCTGATGCCTCCAATGCTTCATTTAAACACATTGTTTCAAAGGTTCAGACTTTGTTTTGTTTTGCTTTGTTCTTTTGTATTATGAAGACAGGGTCTACAGGGTCTATAGGGTCTATAGGGTCTCACTGAGTAGATCTGACTCATAGTGATCCTCCTGTTTACAGCCTCCCAAGTGCTGGGATTACAGGTGTGTGCCACCACCATGCCCAGTCTCATTGTTGTCTCACCACGCCCCGGGGGCGGAACAGGCACAGCAGACCCATGGAACTCCCAGCCCCTGTATCTGCCTAAGCAAGTGCTTTAATCCGCTGAGCTATTTGGCTGGATCCAGAAATTTTTTATTAGCATATGGTTGCAATACATAATGATTGTCCCATCATGGAGAGTTGCTGCATGGACAAAGAGCATCTTTTTTTTTTTTTTTTTAACTTCTCTTTCCCCTCTCCTCTCTTATTTTTGAATCTCAGTAACCTTCCCATTTGCAGCGGCAGCAACAACAACAATAATAATAATCTAATTTCCCATGATCTGTCTTATGTTTTGCTCTTCACATTTTTTATACTTTAGCTTTCTCACCTAAATGAAGCCATGAGATATTTAAACTTTTGCACCTGATTTATTTCAGTTAACATTATTGGCTCAAGTCCTTAAGTTTGCTTTGGCCCTAATTTTGTCACCCATTTCCCCCCAGTGCCTCCATTTGTCTTCTGGCCACACCACTGACCACATTTCACTTCTGTTTTCTAATTGGAAACACTTAAGAGAGAAATTTTATTGGGCTACCACTTCCATTTCAAAGCTGGGCCATGCAAGAAATATGGGATTTACCAAACCATGATTTGAGAACTCAGAATCGAGTGCTCTCACCTGCACTGATTTAATTCCAGCCAAAATTTTAAAGTATTTCCTGACCTCTGATTGAGTATGCATGAAATAGTCTTCCGAAGACATTAGCACAGCTTCACATGTCTATAAAATTCGCTGCAGTCCCTGTTGTACAGAAGTACTCCTCAAAATTTGGTAGAATAAGCTTTCCTAACACAGATAAGTCTCTGTGCCCAGATCCAAGAATTAGTGGCCTTTTTTTCTATATTGCATATATATTTTTATAGACACATCTGTGTCACACACAGCTATGTCAAGGCAGGACTGACATCCAATTTGACACTTCTTGAGTACCCTGCATGTGGTCCGTCCAGCACACACACAACACATGTTTACCATTGACCTCTAAATCATTTAGTTTGCTATCTGTATTTATGACCTGAAAATGTGCCTTAACAGCATCTCTCTAAGAATGACTTTGAAGGACACTTCACAAAATACTTCAAAGCTATCTAGTAAAGGCTTCTATATATTAGTGTAGAAGAATTTTCTCCTTAGTACTACAAATACTAATTGTGCATCTCTTCCAACCTACTCTCTCTTCAATGCCCAAGGAGGCTTAGCTGAGAAACTGACACCTACTTTCTAAGAAATGTGATCTTTTTACACCACACCAGGATTTTTCATAAATCCTCAGCTACAACCCTGTAATTTGTTTTACACCACCAACTCCCACATCATTCCTATATTATTATAAAATATAAGCAGCTACACTATAAATTTTACAACATGGATTTTGAAACACTCAACTTTTCAGCCATCAGGACTTCAATAGCTTTAAGAAAACAATCTGAGCTTAGAGAAAAGAGACTTCAAGATCCCCCCAGCACCAGCAAGGAAATGGGTGTATTTCCAGAAAACCTACATGAAAAGAATGGAGGGTCTCTCTCTCTCTCTCTCTCTCTCTCTCTCTCTCTCTCTCTCTCTCTCTCTCTCTCTCTCATTTAGGTCAGGGTATACAGAATGTACAGGGTCTCACTGCACAAATCAGACTCGTAAGTGATTCATCTGTTTTCAGCCTCCCAAGTGCTGGGATTACAGGGGGGCGCCACCACGCCCAGTGTCAATTGCCTACTCAGCTCACCCTGGGGGGCGGGCCCAGCATCAAACTCCCTGTCTCTGCAACGGCTGCCTAAGGAGGAGCTTGAATCCGCTAAACTGTTTGACGAGTGCATCTAATATTCTCGATTAAAAAATTAGCTAGTAAAATTTCAAATCCATATCACTTAATAAGCTATTCTCAGAAAAAAAGAAAAACCATTATTTCTAAGAAAATTTAAGAGAGTCTCAAGACACTCTCTTTCTAAATGTTCTGAGCAGTAAAACCCTTCAAGAGGCAATTGGACCGATGGAGGTGACAGTGTTCTCTGCCACTGCAAGCCCTGCAAAGGAGATTTCCACAGAGGGCGTGGGGAGGCAGGATGGGACTTGCATAGCCACCCTGAGGCTGTTCAGAGGACTCCTGCTTAAACCTTAGGCTTGGGGTAAGGGCTGCTCTAACAGTGCTTGCTTTAGTTTTATTCTAACATGAAGCATTTACAAAAAAAAAAATGCTGAAAACTAAAATAAAACAAAAATATTGTGTTACTGTTTGGGAAAAGACACAAAATTATAAAATTGATTACTTTGTCTGCTAAAAATGCCAAAACTCAGCTAAAAATGCAGGCAAAGCGTGCTTCAGCATACCAGCCCTCTGGGAAGCTGAGGCAGGAAATTAGCAAGTTAGAGCTCAATCTGGGCAACTTAATGATTTGGTAGGACCTTGCCCCAATATTAAGAAAAAAATGTAAATGTTCAGGGAACATAGCTTAACAGGAAGTTTCTGGATTAAATCTTCACTTACTTCAAGATTAATTGATTCTCAGAATTATCTCACTAAGAAATTTCCATATGTTCAGAAATGCAAGAAAGTCATACGCAGAATGGCCACGTTGTCTGTTTCACAGAGATCCTTTGTGTCTATGTTGTTAGTTTTATAAAATCTCAAGAGGTCTCAACTCTCACTGTCTGAATAAAAAGCTGCCAGTAACAGAAACTGAGTGTCCACCCATAAAGCTCTTAGAAGGGAACAGGGGTAAATATTCAGGACCTTCCTTGGATTTGCTGCTAGATACTTAAATATGACACAACCAACAGAAGACAAAAAGTAGAAGCTTTAGACTTGACCAAGAATACTTTTAAGAATCAAGTGGCACTATCAAACAACTGAAAAGCTCCCCTATAATAGGGCAAAAATATTTGCAAATAATGTACCTAGCAAGAATTTATGGGCTGGCCAAACAGCTCAGTGCATTAAAGCACCTGCAAACAGGCGCAGGGGCTGGGGGTTTGATTCCCTGTCCTGCGGTGCCAACACCAGGGCATGCTGAGACAGCAATTGAGACTGGGAATGGTGATGCATACCTGCAATTCCAGCTCTTGGGACGCTGTAAACAGGTGAATCACTATAAGTCTGATCTAGTAGTGAGACCCTGAATATCCTGGAGAACCTTCCCTAAAATACAAAAAATATTAATATCCACAGTAAATGACAAATATATAAAAGTGAATGTTTAAATGTGAAATAGTACAGTAAAAGATACACGAACATTAGGACTTCCCTAGAAGCTCCCAGTTTCTTGGGGCACACTTATCCTAACATTCTTGTCACCTTCTGAAATAGTTCTGGAAGCTCTTATTTATTTTATTTATTTATTTATTTTATTTATTTATTGTTTATTTTATTGAAGTACAAATATCAATTAGACAATTTTAAGACACCTTAACAGGACAGATTCGATAAATTAATACATTGCAAACTGTTTTCATAATGTTTTGGTATCATAGAAGGTGCATACACGATATTATACTTACAGACATTATTATACGGGATGTCTCTTATCAGTAAATTAAGAGAGTGTAGCTGTTTGCATATCTTACTTTTTATACCTGAATTACATCAAAGATTCAATAATTAATACTTTCTACCTTGTTATTTTCCTAGTGGTTGTCCATAGTACTAGAAGCCAACATAATATCCTGTCCAAGCACCATTAGGGCAAATCTTGCCTTTCATAGAATTATGTAGAAGCATGGCATTATCTATCCCAACTGTACTGTCCATACACACACATTATGATTCTTCCTTTCTATGCTCCTTCCTGACAGTCTATACCTGTCAGAGATGGGCACTCCATTGTCATTCAACCAATTTAGGTGCCTGAACTCAACGACATAATCCAACACAGTCCAGCATTCACAACAATAGTGAGTTATCCGAAGAGGGTGTCAACCTTAGCCATTTACAGCTCAACTTATTATTATAGCCCTACGTTGTATACCTCATTTTTATACTTTTCTGCTGGATGGTTAAGACCTAGATAGAGCAAGACCTATATACCAAAACATGTAGTTTTTGTTTCTGATGAGGTCAGTGAAGTTCACTCAGGGTTTATCTTGTAATCCTGTACCTTATTCTGTAGATCCTTTGTGTCATCCATGTGGATGAGTAATGGCCATTGTTTGGCCCTTTTTTATGAGTGTGTTTACTAGGTGCAATTAATAAAATACCCTGAATGCTGCCGCTGGATGCCATCCAATGGAAAGGCAGGCTGATAAAAGTACTGCAGTATATCCTCACTCCCCTTATTCACTGGGTGTTGGGGGTTGTATCCAGAGGTTTCATCCCAAAGCTCATAGATTGTGCTTTTCAGAGTTGGTGGATCTAGGGTATGTGATGCTGGAATTAAAGGTATGTGGTGCTGGCTTAGTCCACCTGTTGGTTTCTCATAGTACTGGGAGTGGCCTACCCTGAGGATAGGTGGCAGTATCGGAAAGTCTAGCAGCCTGGATGGGCTAAAAGGGAGAGAGGCTTGTCTCTCTACTCACTGCTTTGCTCTCTCTCCCACTTGCCTTGCCATGGACTGTTTCTCTTCTTTGATGCCCATCGAGCATCCCACCCTGCCTTGGAGCCTGTGGACTACAAACAGAAACCTCTACAAACTGTGAGCTCAAATAAAACTTTTCTTTTTCTCCTTGCCAGTGTCAGACAATTTGTTTCAGCAATGAAAAATGTACCAAAAACATTGAGCCTGCTATTCTGTAACCTCTGGCTCTTCTCCCTCAGCAAAGGCCCATGCCAAGGAAATGTTGCAGGTCGATTCAGTGCATAGCTGCAGACAGTGCAGCATTTGTAAAGACCCTCACCAAAGACAATCTCCTGAATTGCTTTAGAAAGTGGTGAGAACAACTTTCTGAACTGTTTTTTTCAGCAAGAGTTTACTCAGGTGAATTAATGACAATGTGTCTTTTATTCTATTAATTTTTTTAAATTCAAGAATACCTTATATTTTTTAAGAATGAGCATGGTGGCACAAGCCTGTAATCCCAAAGCTGAGGAAGCTGAAACAGGACGAGCCTGAGCCTCAGAGTAATACTGAGACCCTGTACCAAATACACAGAATAGAAAAAGAAGAGAAGACTTTATATTTTTTATTATGCCATGTATATCAACTATAATCAACAACCAAAGGATAAAAAATGATTTAAAAATAGGCAAAGTATTTGAATAGACATTTCTCCAAAGAATATGCATAAATATCCAGTAAACACAGGAAAACACAATAAGTACATCACGTCATTGGAGAAATGCAAATCAAAGCCATAAGAGCTCTCTTGACTTGTGTTATGATGTGCTAATTATTCACATAAGTAGCAAGTATTCTCAAGAAAATGATGAAACTGGGGAACTCACACTTTTCTGGTGATAAAGTATACTGGTACAATTACTGTTTAAGACTATGATTCTTCAAAATATTAGGCATAATTACTGTACAGAACACACATAAAAAGAGTTAAAACAGGCACTAAGAGAGGTCCATATAGATGAATACTCTTTGCAGTATTGTTCACACCAGATAAAAGACAGAAATAGACTATCAGTCTATCATGGCAAAAATTAATAAAGAAGATGTGGTATATACCTACAATGAAATATTATTCAGCCATAGAAGGGAACCAAGGGCCAATATAACAAGCCATGGCATAGAAGACTTTCAAAATGTACTGAATAAGATAAGCCAGATTTTTAGAAAAGGACAAAAATTGCATAATTCTATTTATTTGAAATGCCTAGACTAGGCACTCCACAAGAGACTGAAAATAGATTAGAAGTTACAGGGAGCAGAGAAATAGGACAATGAGAGGTGATCACTTAATGACCACAGGGTTTCTAATTTAGGATGAAAAAGTTTTGGAAATAACATAGACGGTCACACCAAGTAATTGTAATTAATGCCATCACATTGCACCCTCGAAATGGTTAAAAACTATGAATTCTAGGTTATACATTTTTATCTAAATAACAACAGAACTTAAAAAAAAATAACATGCTGCTGCAATTTGACCCAGAGACCCAACACTGCACACTAATTAGGCCCCTTTTGTAATAGTCTTCAGAAGTTATCAATCTCCATTTAATCTAACTTTGCTTTGTACTCCATGGTGAAAGGGTCACCTTTTACCACTCATCTGGACTTTTTATATTATGTCAAAATCCCTCCTAACACTATTCTACAATTTCATTCCAGATTGGGGTGAGGTGACCTCCGGGTAGCTTAGAGACCCCTTCTGCTGGCTTTTGTTTCTTCAATTATTTGTATGCTGGTTTTTATGTGTTTTAGCCAACAGCTCATCCCTGTGCATTTCATAGAGTTAAATAATTGTGTAACCACCTGCTCACTCTTTTTGAGTTTTCTGCTCTTGTCTTTCCCATTCTTCCATACACCAAAGTAAACTGAAATCACATGAAATAAATTCTCTTGTCACTGGGACTCTATGTGATTAACTGGTAATCATAATGTCTTTCTCCTGTTTTACATCAAGTCTTAATGTCTGCATTGCAGAAGAATTGCAAGCTGTTAGATGATGCTTTAATTTGCTAATACATAAATACTCACTACCTTCATGCAGAGAAAGTCTGTTTTTAATTACAGCGTAAGTACAAAGCCAACTCTACTATTGAAATATTAAACAATATCTAAGCATAGTAATACACGCACAATAAAGATGCTTAATTTTATTTTCTTATTGTAATACAGATTTTTTAGAAAATACTAAGAATAGAAAATATCAGAAAGTTAAAAAATAAAACGATTAAAAACTTAACAATCTTGAACCATAAAAGTATTTTCATACACTTATTCAGTGCTAAATCTGTATACATACACAGAGGCCATTAAGGATTTTCTTTCATTATGAAAATCATAAATTTATTCCAGAAAAATTGGTCAATTTAGTGAAATTAAAGGACAATAAAATACTTTTAGCATAATTTGATGGAATAACTTTTGTCTTTTTGTTATGTATGATTTCATACTTTTTATGTTCATTGATAACTACAACTACAGAAACATAAATATTAATGACAACTTTGAAACATGCAACAATATATATAGATTACTACTAGTGTAATATCCTTCATAAAATGAAACTGTGCCTTTAGTGACAGATAAAATTACCTGAAAGAAACTTTACATACTTCATATAGCAAGAGTATGAATCAATTTTTTTTTTTTTTTTTTTTTTTTTTTTGGAACCAGGGATTGGACTCAGGCCCTTGCGCTTGCCAGAGAAGTACTTATTCTACTGAGCCATCTCCCTGGCCCCTTGAAACTATTTTCTAATGCATGAAATATTGTTCTGAAGGATGTCTTTTAATAGTTATATGAAATGATATGGACTATGTTTATTATAATTTAACAATGTTATTTTCCATTATTTAATAATATTCAGTTCAGATCATGAGGCTACAAATTTTCTGTACTCTCACCAAAAGAAATTTACTGTTATATGTTTAAATTTTTAATTATTTGATAGGTTAGAAATGGTTTCTTCTTTTAGATTTTATTTAATTTCATTATTTCTATGGTAATATTTAAAGGAACACAAAGAAGTATTTTTGATCATTGTCTAATAAATACCATGAATATTAGACAGCAAAATATCATACTTAATTATCCACTTAATCACTACACACACAGTGATTTTTGCCTTCTAGTTGTATGGTCCTTTTAAGAATGCTAGCTATAAATTTTACATTTGAAGAATAATGTGATATTGCATCAAAGAGTCACAACATTTCTGGTGTTAAAAGTGAGATTAGTAGCTGTGAGTTTTCTGAAATGTGACCCTTTTCATATGGGTCCATTTAGTATTAGCGTGAAGGTCTATCCTTGTCAAGATTTTGAGGAAACCAGCAGACATATGTCCTTGGCAAGTACCCATTAGAAGAGCCAAGTTCCAGAAAAAGTTCTTCAAGTAAATTAATCTCATAGGAAAGTCTCATGAATAGAAATAAATAAAAAACTTCATTATTAATCATTCAGTGAGACTTTTTACATTGGATGTGAATTTACATTTGCCTTTGAATCTTTTGTTTCCTTTGTTTAAAAAGCCAAATATTTTTATAGTTAAATACTGTAAAATCTCTAAACCACTTTTAAATCTCTACAACTCTGTTAAATCAACTGTACTGTACATCATATATAGATAGATAGACTGATTCTTGTTTACTTCTCAAAGATGAGTTTAATTCCAATATGAATAGCCAACTTAATACTGATTTCATTTATAAATTTCCAGAAATAGATGATAAAGATGAAAGTAATTTATTACATGGATCTCAAAATAGTTTTGTTTTGTTTTTTAAAATCCATTAAACATTGTACATCAATTACTTTAAACATCCTCTTCTCCGGTCTTGAGCTCAGATGAAAATTAACTTCATTTCTTGCAATTCATTATATCTTACCTCTAATAGGAAGAATGCAGTTTGCTCTGCAGGATCTACTAGAAACTATAGCATAGACATACTCATTAATGTGCCCATTCATCCAATATACATAAGACATCTGTGTTATATTAAATATTATAGCAAGCACTGAACTGTGACTTTTGTGATAATCTTTGATTTGGAATATTGGAATAACCTAACAAGAGGTTAATGATGAGAGTTGAAAGAGAAAAGCAGAAATACGGAAATACATTTTTACATATTTGCTGCCATCATTTACGCCAAGTTTCCATGAGAATAATTTACAGCCTTTATCATGGACCTCCTAGCTGCCTAATTTCAAAAAGTGAAAATATATTTACTGTTGGATTTATAAGGTAGATTTCCTACTGACAAACTCTGTAACATTTGTCTGCTGAAATTTACCATTCTCATGCCTTATCTTTCTTTCTCCCTGGCCTATATTCCATCTCTCATTGTACTGAAATATATATTATTCAATATAAAAAATATATGAAAAACACAACTAAGGCTTAGTATTCTAGGAAATTATGATAGCAGAAATGTTTCTTTTTTTAAAAAAAATAATAACAGCCTAGGAACCTTGGGAGATGGCTCAGTAGAAGAAGTGCTTCTCTTTCCTGGCAAGGATCTGAGTTCAATCCCCTGTTCAGCCAAAAAACAAAAAATAAAATAACAGCCTTCAGAGCAGAAAGAAAGACACTAGACCAGACCTTTCATGAGAATGTCAAGAAAGATAGAAAAGAAGAGGAAGATGTTCTCAAACTGAAAAATATGTATAGTACAAAAAGAAAATAGATCATATACTCTGAAATTAAAGCCAATAGAAACACAATGAACCAAAGGAACAAAGATAGGTGAATTCAGTTACACTGTATTATTTTATTAGTGAATATTGCTATCTGAATATTATAGTATATTGCTATATAAATTTAAAACATTTTGATCATTCTCTTCCTCAGTTTGAATTTCTCCTTTTTCTCATTCTTCCTTTGATTAAATGCATCAATTGTTAGCAAATATAGACAAACCAAATCCAATGACACACTTCAATCTTTATTGATATTAAACAAATAGAATTTATCCGATGAATATAAACATAGTTCAATGAAAGAAAATCAGCACCTAAAATCAAACCCAATTAAAGCAATTCATTTTATGTAATATTTTCTCATTGAGATTGACAGTGAATTTCTCATTTAAAAAGTGGACTTCAGAGGCAGTAAGAAGTTATTTTTGATTGTTTAAAATTTTTAAAAAATAGTCAATCAAGTGAGGTCCTTTAATTGTCCCAGGTAAATAGCAATAGAAAATATACAACCAGAAAAGTTTCCATACCAAATCTGGTAAAGAAATTCTGGTAGGTTGAAATGAAAGGACACTAATTTCTAACTGAAACCTAGGCAAGTAAAGGGAAATAAAAATAAAATAAAGAAACTGAAAAGGTAACTAAATAGCTAATCATCAAAGGAAATACAAATGCATCTTTGCTCATTCTTCTTTTTTCTTTGATGATATCTCCCTAGTAACCATAAAATCTGTAAAGCAAAACAAAACAAAAGACACACACACACACACACACACACACACACACACACACAATTCAAGAACTGATGGTATTTATGAAATGTGGTTCACAATCTGCTGGTTGAGGAACAGGACAGGCATGGAGGGAGGGCCCTGCAGAGGGAGGTCCCTCCCATAAGGGCTGCCGGGAAACAGTGGGCTGGGGGATCCAACAGGGCCGGTCTCCTGGCAGGTCCCTCCCCCAGTGAGCCACCCTTCCACATCTTCTGTCCAGGCCCACTGCATGCTCATTCTTCATCAATGCTTTAATCCATCACTAACTGCAGACCCTTTCTGACCCTATCATCTCCTAAAAGCCCATCCTCTGAACACATCAGGCTTATGTGCATTCTAGATATAAAAAATAACAAAATATAAAATAAGAGAAGACTGTAACATGACATTCTTATTAAAAGTCATTAGACAGATGAAATTATGATTATTAAAAAATCTAATCAAATATGATCATAGATTTTTCTTGTATAATTATAAATCTACTTTTTTCCTAAAATACATATAGAATATTCGCAGAAGCTCATAAATGAGGTCAAAAAAAAAAAACACTGGTTAATTTCATAAAGTAGAAATGTTGCAATCTGTGGTGTCTGGTCAGAGGGCAGTACAATTAAGAATCATTACAACACATTTTAAATGGCCTTTCTAATTGTTGTTTTAAACTTTCCCAGATGTCATCAAATGACTGGCAAAAAGTGTCTGGAATTCTCTTTGGGCAACAAAAGATCAAGACAGAGAAAATTAATAGCCTTTTCACTAAAGTTTTGTGCCCAAGAGCCATGTACATTGGGGTGAGGCAGAAGTGTTATGGAGCACAGAATACAAGATGGACCTTCCAACAGAGGAAACTAAACATACAGCATCTGCCCTTTTGCTTCTCTATATAAGCTTGGAACCAACAGGATAGTTGCCTGATAGGAAAAGTGTAGAGAAGAGACTCTCAGAAGTCCCCAGTCATGCCACAGATACCTGAAGTATTCACCACTGAAGAAGCAGATGTTCATCTACCTTGACCTCAGAACACAGCTGGATGACCTGCCCTGAACAGCTGAACTAGAGGGGCCTAGGGATACAGACAATCTACCCCATTCAAGCTAGAAAGACACAAGGAAATTCATCCTGAAAGGCTTAGGCCATGAATGGGACAAGGAGGGCAGCATTCCTCCTTTTTTGTGGCCTCCAGAAGCTGCTGAGTAGCCTGTTTTCAGAATTTTGGCCTAGAAGTCCTAAAAGTAGGTGCCTCACCCTTCCCATCCTTGATTCCTGGATACATCTGGGTAGGCCTGCTTGAAAAGTTTGGTCCCCAGGCACTGTTATAATTCATCTGTGCAGCCATCAAGCACCATAGTTCACTGTTGGAACCAATAGTGCAGTATGGTTCCCACACACCCTCTGACACTGGTAAGTGCTCTACGCTGCTACTAGACCCAGGCTTGTGATGACCAGTGAGGCCCAATCCTCACATAAGTAACAGAAAGAGGTGGGTGCCCCACACACATACCAGGAGGCACCGTTCCCAGCACTGACGCTGAACCTGCCTGTCCTGAAATAGCCATACCCTACATTGCAGTTGAGTGCCACAACTTCTGTACCCTTAGCCACTGAGATATCCACAGACACTGCTGATTTTGATCACTGCTGATGAAGGCACAATCACACTACAGCAAAGCACTTGCCTAGAACTGAAGCAAAGTCAGCACATATAAAAATACTGTACGACACATTTCCACCAGAAAACTTTTGCTATGAAAACCTCTGCCTATATGGGTAGAGCACCTGACCTATTAAATGCACAAATGCCAATACGAGAACAAAGAACAACTTTCAAAAATCCAAGAGGACTATTATGGTTTGCATCTAGATGTCCCCCCATATCCACATGCAATCATGGGGTGGGCATCTAAAGCTTGTGATTGACTCATATTCCAATCCTGGGATTATGGGTGTGATTGCTACACTCACCTAGCACTAGACCTCTCTCTCTCTCTCTCTCTCTCTCTCTCTCTCTCTCTCTCTCTCTCTCTCTGTCATTTTTCCCTTTTAGCTTTTGGTGCTTTTGCTCGTGGTTCTTGCCACCATGAGCATCCTCTTTCTGCCATGTCACTATGCCTTGGAACCAGGTAATTACTAACCAAAACCACCACAAACTGTGAGCTAAATCAACTTTTCCTACTTTAAACTTGGATATCAGGCATTTTGTTTCAGCAACAAAAGAAAAGTAACCAAGATAGAATTTGGTAACAGAGAAGTGAGGTCCTTGCTGTGATTATGCCTGACCACATGGTTCAAAAGCTTTTGAGAATCACTTGTTGGAAAAGTTTGGAAAGATTTATAGAGGTTGCCTGAAAAAGGAGAACTGGAACACCTTACACTGTATGGGAGATTCTGTTCAGATATAAAAAGACCAGAAATCTGATACAAATCTTGCCAGTACAAACTAGGCTCAGAAGATTTCTTAGAAGGACTACATTGCTTTTCAGACTCCAGATGTTGTATGTTATGGCTTGGTAAAAAGTTTGTCAGCATTTTGCTTGTGTCCAAGATTTTGCCTGAGACTAAGATTGTGGTTGAGGACTAATTAATCTGGCAGAAGAAATTTCAAGCTGTCAAATGTTGAAGTAATAGCATGGCTATTGTTTAGCTAGATTTTATGCTGTAAATCAATAGCAAAGAGTCCAGTAGGTTGATTTAAAACTTTGTGAACTTGGCCAAAAAATAAAGATGAGCTGAGGACATCATAAGAAGTGGTAAGTCTTTACCTTTTGCAGCCTCAAACCTGTAAAAATGAAAGACTTCTTTGAGGAGAAAGCCAAAGAGCACTGTATTTCCAAACAGTGGTGGCATAGAGAATTGGTACCTCAGAATCAGGTTCAGAATGCCGAGTGATCTAGGCCCTTAACCCCTACAGACAAAAGAAAGAAAAATCTGCTTAGTGTTCCAACTGGTATCAGACCTCAGGATCATCCTCTTGGTATTGGCTTCACATGTGTGCAGGAGTTGTGGAATTAAGAAGGCTTTCACTCTGATTTCATGAGGCCTATGAGGCCAGGTAATATGGCCCTGAGAGGGTAGTGTATGAAACTGTGAAAAAGAATAAAAAACTGCAGTGAAGAGCTCACAAGTTTGGAAAGACCAGAAACATGGGTCATCTAAGGAAAGCTTCAAGGAGTGACCAGAGCGAGCCTAAGAGATAGCCACGAGTGCTGTAACCACTAAAGTGCCATAGGGTGGAGTCACATGAGCCCTGTGAAGCTCACAATTTGCCACAAATTGCTTTGGATGTTCCACATGGAACTATGGGATTTAATGTTTTCCTAGAATAATTTTGGACTTCTGTTGGTCCCAATGCTTTATAACTCCACCCACTTTTTTTTTTCTTTAGCTTTTTGGAATTACAATGTTTATCTTGTACCATGGAATGCTGGAAGTGTTTAACTTTGTTTTCATTTGTACAGGGACTCACAACTTGCATGACATCTGAGAGGAGACTTGGGACTTGGACTTTTTTGCAGTGTTGTAATGTTAGGACTTTGGCAATTCTTGAAGATGTACTAAATGCCTTTTATACAAAGAAATGCATATGAGTCTTTAGGGAACTGGGGATGGAATGTTATAGATTGTGTCTAGATGCCCCCCTACAGCCTCATGTAGTTGAGGTAGGTTTTCAGAGTTTGTGATTGATTCATAATTCAGTGCTGGATGTCTGAGTGTGAGTGCTACACCTGCCCTGGGGTGGGAACCCTGCAACAATATAAGGGAGGGAAAGAGGCTTTCCCTTTTTCTCCTGCGCTCCTCCCTTTTTGCTCTTGTTGCTTTTGCTGTCTTCCACCATCATGAACTATTGGTCCTCTGCCATGTCACCATGCCTTTGGCCCAGCTAATTTTGGACTGAAACCTCCACAATCCATGAGCTGGATAAAATTATGGGGCAAGATTATACAACCAAACATAGACATTATAAAAGTTCTAGAGCCAGAAGAGGTGAAGAGAGGAAAAGGGAGATGGTCTAGAAATCTATTCAATAAAACAATTGCTAAAAGTTTTCAAAATCTTGAGAAAGACAACCAGAAAGCTCACAGGGTCCACAGCCGATTAGATTCCAGAGGATCCTCATTGACGTGTATTATATTCAAACTGCCAAAAGTATGAGACAAAACAGCTTTCTACATACTATAAGAGAAGAGTGTCAAATATAAGGTAATCCCTATTAAATTAAAAGCAATCTTCCTGGAAGAAACCCTATACTCCAGAAAAAAAGGGGCTGAAATATTGATTAAGAGCAAAAGCAAAAACTCATTATAGAAATAGTGTACACAGCAAAGTTTCCTTTAGAAATTAAGGAAAAATCAACGATTTCCAGGTAAAATTATGGGAACTTATTACAGGAGCAGCTGTACAAGAAATTCTTGAGGAAGTCCAACACAAGAAGTAATAGGATGACAGTTATCATCATGAAATCAAAGGAAAAACCAAAATCAACAGTAGAACAGATACGCAAAAGAACTTAAACAACTAGGTAACAAAAACTAATAAAAAGGAAATAACTAAAGAATATTCAAGCACAAACAGGAAGAAAAATTAACAGGAGATTACATTTTTACTTTACAGCACTAGCCTTAATGTAAATTAATCAAATTCTCCAGTTAAAAGATACAGACCAGTTTAATGGTGACCAAAATTTATACCTAATATACCATGTACAGGAAAGTGACTTCATCAGCACAGACACAGACTAAAAGTGAAGAGGCTAAAGAAGATCCACCATGCAAACATTAGCCATAGGCAAGCAAGAGCAGCTATGCTTACTTGCATCAAATAAAACACACTTTAAACTGAAAATTGTAAAAGGAAATAAAAGGTGTCACTATGTGGTGACAAATGGATTGATTCAACTAAAAGAAATAACAATTGCTAATATATGCGCAATCACTGCTGGAGCACTGCATCATATAGAGATACAATTATTAGACCTAAAAAGAAAGACTCTAACACAATATTAGCTGAGAATTTCAACATTTCACTTTCATCGGTGAGCAGAGGATCCAGGAAAAAAGAAACAATAAAGAAACATTAATGGAAAGGCAGAATAAGTGGAACTAGTAAATATTAACAGAACTTGTCATCTTGCCTGCAATCCCAGCACCGAAGAGGCTAAAAACAGAAAGATCACTGAATCCAAGCTGCATAGGGAGACCCTATTTGAAATACGTACAAATGTCAGCAGCCTTTTAAGGGACAAAATTCCTTACAAAGAAATCAAGAAAAATATCCAATTCACAATACTACAAAATAATTTCCCACCAGTAAATTCAACCAATGAAGATAATGATCATTATAATGAAAATTACAAGACATTAATGAATTAAATTGAAAAGAACAAAGAAAATGGGAAAATATCATATCTACATGAATGGAAGTATTAATATTTAAAGTTTTTCATACAGCCCAAAATGATACATAGATTCAGTGCCAACCCTATCACAATATCTGAGATATTTTTCACAAAAATTGAAAATCCCTCCTTAAATTTATGTGGAACCATAGATGACCCATAATAGGCAGAGAAATATAGAACACAAGAACAAATTAAAAGACTTTACAATATTTGACTTAAAGACATACTACAAAGCAATAGCCACCAAAATAGCATGCATGCATATATGGAGAGAGACAGAGAGAGAGAGAGAGAGAGTAGAGAAGCAAAAAGAAATTCTATGCAGCCATGGAAAAAATATCAACAGAGTGAAGAGGCAAGCTAGAGATTCAGAAAAAAAATTTAGAAACATTTGGCCAACAGATGATTAATTTCTAAAATATATAAGGAAATCAATCAACTCAATAGCAGTGATAATAGTAATGCTAATCTGACTAAATATGGGTAAATCATCTGATAAGCTATTTCTCTGAAGAGGATTTACAAATGGCAATCAGTCTTTAAACAAAAATGATAAAAATCACTAGTCTTTCCGGAAGTCAAAATCAATGCCACTGTGCAATATAATCTCACCCTAGTTAACTCTTCCTAGAAGAGCTGTTCTCAAATAGACAAAGAGAG
>PVKA01010706.1:0-64383 GCA_004027165.1 Ctenomys sociabilis
TTGTGCTTGCCCTGGTGCCATCAAACTGAAATAAAGGTAACAAAAGCCACAACAAACAGTTATACAAGATTCTTTCACCAAACCACTCTTTCAAAAGACTAAAATATCATCCTATGTGTGGCTGCACATATTTTGGAAAAAGCATTCACATGCATATTTCTAATATCTCGGTGGCTCTGAGCATTTCACTCTTTTGTGGCTGACATTGTATGGTACCAAACAGGCAACCCAAAACCGCTACATGACCAATGATACCCAAATTTCTGCTCCCCCTTCTTCCTCTTTTGCTTTCACAGACAACTTCACATTCTTACGTGCTACTGCACTCTTACAAGCCGGGCGTACATACTTCTTAAAAGTGAGGTATTATGTGTAGGCACTATGAACCTCTCCCAAACACATCTTATTCAAATTATATCAAAATCAATGCAAATATTCCAGTTCCAGGAAAGCTTCCTTGTAAAACCAAAATCACACCTGATGGTTAACAAACTCCTGTAAAATCTTAAACCAGGAATTCTTGACGGAGGTTATGCCATCGCTGAAGGCCTCCTTTGGCCGCCAGAGGATTTCTTTCGGGAGCAGGTGGGAGTCTTCAAAGGCCTCTCTCAGGAGATGTTTCTCGATCCCATCCTGATAGGAAAACAGGGCAAGCATCAGGAAAAGTCATGTAGGCAAGGGGAGAGCAAGGGACAGGGCTGGTCCTGGGTTGATTTACCCACTTTGGGAATCCTCATTTCTGGCGGCAGAGACAAGTAATAGGCAGAAAAGCGATGATCCAGAAATGGAACTCTCAGCTCAAGGCTTAAAGGAGAAAAGAGCAAAGTCTAAGTCAACACACAGATTTGGTGCTTGTCAGGTCAGCTCTTGGTGCAGTCTCCCAGCATTTGAACCAGACGGAGCGACAGACAGCCTACTCTGCTTTTATACTTTTCCTGTGAGAAGTTAAATGCACAAAATGCAAAGCAGAAAACTTAAGCATCGAGAAGGAGCTGATGTTTAAGAATGGGCTTTCCCCAAAGCACTACGGCTCAGACTTTCCCAGTGAGATCATCTCTTCCCTTAAGAAGGGTCACAATGACAATTTAGTCTTTTCTTTTTTTAACCATTGATCAAGAATGCATATACAGTATCAATCTAAATCGACATTTTGCAACGTTCCATCAAATGCCATATCCGTGTGTTTAGCATCCCAGTGACACTGATTAAAACCCTCAGAAAAGATAATAAATGAGGATCTAGTGCCCGCCCAATGCACTAATGATTGCTATACTTAAGCATGTTTCACTAGAGAAACTAAACATTCCATTCATTTGTTAATCACATACAGTGGGCATCTTCAGTTCTCCAACATAATCAGTTAAAACAGGAAACCTAAAGTCAGGAGCAAAGGATATAGAAGAAGCTTGCCTTAAAAATAATCTAATCAAACCTCTTGCATCTTCATTCCCACCAGGCACCCCACAACATCAAACACCCATGGCAGGGGACGGGGAGATAGCTCAGTAGAATAAGCACTTCCCTGGCAAACACAAGGGTCTGAGTTCAATCCCCGGTTCCACCAAAACAAACAAACAAACAAAACAACAACAACAACAACAACAAAAAAATACAGCCATGGCAGGTGCTCAATATTTGCTATGCGGAGTCTATAGCTTTCCCTTTCTCAGACTTCGGGACAGCAACTGCAGTGCTCCCCGGCTCAGATGTGGGAGACCGCTGCTGTGCCAGAAAGATGACACACAAGTGGGGAGTGTGTCACAGGCCCCAAAGCCAGCAGTGTGTGAGGCTGCCGAGCAGGCAGGAGAGCAGGTGTGAGCCCAGCCGGCCACTCTAGCCAAACTCTGTCTCCAAAAACAGAAGTACCCGGGGGCCTGCCGGTTATCTTAGTTGTTTCAGCCCCTGCTTATGCAAACACAGTAAGGTGCAGGATACTGCAGTTTGATCCCCAGTTCTACAGGCCTTACCAGATGCACTCTTAAGGCAGCCTGAGCCAGCCAAGACGACATATCCATCTCAAAAAAATCATGATGTGTGTATATAGACAGTACAGTTGGGATAGATAATGCTGTGCTTCTACATAATCCTACGAGAGGCAAGATCTGCACTAATGGTGGTTGGACAGGATATTGTGTCGGCTTCTAGTGCTACGGTCATCCACTAGGAAAATAATTGTTGAATTTTTTATATAATTCAGGTGTAAAAAATAGGATAGGTGAGCAGTTGTCTTCTTAGTTTACTGATGGGAGACATCTGCTGAAATAGTGTCTGTAAGTGTGGTGTGATGTGTGCACCTTGTGCGATACCAAAACATTGTGAGGACAGTTTGTGGTGTATTGATTTGCCAAATATGTCTTGTTGAGGTGTCTTGAGACTGTCTGATTGATATTTGTACTTCAATAAAATAAAAAATAAATTAAAAAAACCAAAATCTACGTTTAGTAGAGGAAAAAAAAACGAAAATAAAAAATAAATGTAGGGCTACATAAAAAAAAAAAATCCTCTCAAAAAGAGAAAAAACAGAAATAAAACAGAGCTGGGGACAAACTTTAATGGAAGGTCCTTTATCCCAATTACAAAAGGTAAGGTATAGGATCAGAAACAAGGGACTTAGAAGACCTCTAAGGCAGCACTATCATTGTATATCCATTCTTCAGGGACTAAAAGAGACAACTTCTATTTTTACTAAAGGGAGAAATCACACTTTCAAAAAGTGTGAAAAAAAAAAAAACTCCAAGCACCAAAAAACTCATCCTTCAATCCTTTACATTTTTTGAGTAACAGATAGCTGTTTATCTTTCGTAACTATTATATTCATATAATACTATTATATATATATATATATATGTATGTATTATATATATAATAGCATAGATATATAGCTACTTTGTCTTAGTTCAATGAGATTTGCATTAATATTATTTAAAGAGATCATGTCTGCATCTTCTGCTCTGAATTACTATGAAAACAATAATATGCAATGTATTAGTTATTGTAACTGTCCTAACCTGTTCTGAAACTGTTTCATTGCTATTTTGTCTTTTTTTTCTCATTAAAATGAATAAAAAATTAAAAATTAAAAAAAAAAAATCCAGTTACCCGTGGGCAGCCGTGGTTCGGTCTGCTCGGAGGACATCAAACAAATACAGCTCCTTCAGCAGCCTCTGGCTCTCTTCTTCAGCCTTTTCCGGAGAAGGGGCCTACCACACAAACAACAGGCTGAGGAAAACTTTGCTTCTAACACACAAAAGTTTTGATTCCTCCTTCCCACCCGCATACCACACTACAGATAGCAAGGCAGTTGGTATAAGGCTATGGACAGAGCAGAGGCCAGGACAGCCCTGACACACACACACACACACACACACACACACACACACACACACACACACACACACACATTCTCCACAGCCCAGCCCAGGCCAGCAGGGCAACAAAATGGCCACATGAGGAAGGGCCTCAGCTCTGCAAGGATGAAGAAACTGAACAGGGGTCACACACTTTACTAAGGTTCAAGACTGAGTACTGTGAGCCTATTAAGTCTCTCTTCACTGAAGAACTAACAGACACACACTACTAGATTTCTTCACTGTGCAAACACATAAGATACCCATACTGTCACTGCTACCCGAGGTGGCAGTGATAGAAAACTGTGTCATAACTCAGCGCTTTCTCCATCTGCCACAGATGTGCCCTCACTTAGCAGTGCTCACCTTGTGGAAATATATGTAGCCCTGCGTCAGCTCATCGGAGCCTTCTCCTGAGAAGATCACCACACTGTCTGTGTTCTTCCGCACGTACTTGGAAACTAAATACATACCTTAAATGACAGAGAAATTGGTGCTGTCGTCAACATAACATTGCATAAGAAATGCTTTCTTCTTCTTTTGGCTTTCAAGAGCAACTGTAGACTTTACTAGGCTTTGCATGAATATGAATTAACATCCAAAACTTCCTTATATTGTTAAGACACTCATGTGTACTTAATCCAAAAGTAATACTTTTATGGTGATAAAACAGACCAGAAACCTTAATATAATAGAATACAGATATTTCAAAGTTCTGATGGTTTTAGGTCAAGAATGCCCACCATAACATTGTGCTAAACTAAATGACACATAGGCTTGAAAATCATGCCTTCTATACCAGTATTGAACAAAAATAAGGGGTTGGTAGGACCATGGTTTCAACATGTTTGTGTCTAAGTATTCAATAATAGAGGTTTGATGCAGTGTGGCAGTGGTTAAAAACTAAACGGGGTACCTAATTTTAGAGTGTGCTTGGATTCTTACAGGCAAGCATAGCTACTCTCCGGAGTCCCTCCCAGTGCATTTCCCTCCGAGCTTTCCCTGTATACCCTCTCTTACCCATGCACCCACTGTCACTCTGCTACCACGAGGGAACACAGCCGGGGGGTCCCGGCCAAATGCCATGCTGCATGGGCACAAGCGATGAGCAGCCACTACAAGGTAAATAAACCTTCCTAGGCCTCAGGCAGTTCCCAAGGTATTCACAGTGACAGATGACACAAACACAGGTGCTTTTGTTTAAAATGTGCTATTTTTCCTTTTGCGTTTCCTTATTTAAAAAATTTCAGTGAAGCTGAAGAAACCTAATGTATCAAAACACGCATGTGCCCTGGGTACACATTCTATCCTTGTCTAAACCAATGAAATCACTTCACAGTGTTTTTATCATCACCACCAAAGCGCAGCCGTTTCAACCATTTTCCTACCCCTAACCCACCCCATTAAATTTTAATACTATACTGTATGCTTGCTTATTTGCTATAATATTTATGAGGGCCATAAGCCAATATAATGCCTCATGTTCTGTGTCTGTGTGCATGTGCATGTGTGTGACACAGAAGGAAACAGAGATCTGGACTTTTGTTTGCCCTCCAGGCAGCATCTTGCAAAGACATGTACCTAACACAGGAGCACTTTACAGACTCAGCCCAAGGCTGCATCTGCTGATTCAGAGCACTCTTCAAATATCAGTACGTGTTTGCCAGAAGGAAATTAGTACTATCTGCAAGACAGTAGTAGCCAGTGACTATTCGGTTGTGTGATGGAGCATGTACCATCTCCTATTTCTCCAGGAAAATAATTACACCACAGATCTATTTCCATTTCATATAGACCATGTCATTCTTTGGCACTGATGAAGATTTGCTCTAGGACTCCTTACAGATGCCAATACGCAGACTTCCAAGTTGCTGTTATACAAAGGCACAATATTTCTATATGACCTATGTAAACCATTCTCACATGGGAGTTCTTGAGTATGCTTGTTCATTGTCCATCCATGGGTATGCCTTGTTTTATTCTGCTTTTTTTATTGAGCTTGACAGCCACTTCTTCATTTGAAAATTAAAAGTCTGGTAATCTTGCATCAATTCTGGTATCATTTTTCTTTTCTTTTTGTATTTTAGGTACAGAGAATGTTCAGGGTCTTACTATTAGATCAGACTCATAGTGATCTGCCTGTTTATAGCCTCCCAAGAACTGGGATCACAGGCACACACCACCATACCCAGTCTCAATTGCCATGTCAGTGCACCCCGGAGTGGGGTGGGGGGACCATCACGGCAGGTCCAGGGATTGAAACCCCAGCCCTTGTGCCTGCTTGCAGTCACTTTAATCCACTGAGCTGTTTGGCTGGCCCTTCTGGCATCATTTTTCAACAAAACAATTATTACATCTTTTAGCCACAATTATTTGATAATTAAGGCATGCACTTTTTTTAAGACATGGTCTCCTATAAAGCTCAAGTTCACTTTGCACTCATATGTAGCCCATGCTGGCCTCAAACTCATGGTGATCTTTCCCTTCGGCTTCCTAAAACTAGAATTACATGTAGGTACAACTCATTTCCTGAAATAACACAAATAAAATTTAGAAGTCCACAGTACAGTACAAATATGATTTTTATGTGTACTGAGCAACCAAAAGATTTGTGAATAACAGCATTTTCATTACTCTAGAGGGTTGGGAGTGAACCTCAATGTCTTTAAGGTCTACCCATATTTTAAGTCATCATAAATTACTTGTAACACATAATACAATGTAAATACTATGTAAAATAGGCTATATTGTTTAAGAAATACATAGAAAACTCTATATGTATGCAATTCAAATGCAAGTCTATTATCAAAATTTTCAGTTTTCACTTGAATCCAAGGAAGCTACAAATATGGAGGCCAAATAAATGGCCACAAAACTCACCAAGAATACCTCGAAGGGAGGAGGTGAAAATATGTACCCTCTATTTAAAAAAACATAAAAGATGACCTCATATATGTGATGGGTTTTATTTATGCAGCGTTCTCTACAGCTCAGAGGAAATGCAGGGGCTCAAAAACAATTACCCACAGAGGAATTTTTGTATTCATTCTTAAATAATGTGCCAGAATGGCCTGCTGTACCTTGGACAAGAACTGCCACCAGAGGCCCTGCAATTGAAAGACAGCTCCTGGCTTGCTGCACTACTAGGAAGTGGTTAAAGCTTTAGCAAGGGGGCCTGGTAGGAGCCGCTGGCTCTTCTGCAGGCAGTCTGGCAAAGGAAATGCTGTGGTCTCTGTATTCCTCTCCCCATATGCACTTTCTGGCTAAAAGAAGTCAAGAGTGTTGCCTCCCACCAAGATGTTCTGCCTCACCACAGGCCTGAACACAACATAGCTAATTGATCAGGGACTGAAACTTGTGACACTAGAAGCTAAACTAAAGTTTTCTTCCATTAATGTTTTTTTCTGAGGCACTTTATCACAGTGATAGAATACTGAATGACATATAATTATTTAAAATATTTTACAGAGTTTATGCTCTTTGTATTAAATAAAAATAGCTGTTAATTCATAAAACACCTTACCGACTGATGCTCGAACTGTGGTAATGTCATAGGTTTCCAGGGCAAATATGACTTCATCCAAGGCCTGAATGCCTTCCTCAGAGTTAAAGAGGACTTCATGATGTTCACTTCCAATATGACTTGCCACCTGATTACACAAAGAAAACTCCACATACTCAGTACTGAAAGAAAAGGATTTCCTTCTATGTGAAACAGAATAGTGGTCTGTGAGGCCCTGGGAATTAATCACAAAAACTAAACAGGGCAAAAGCCAGAGGAAAGGGTTTTTCAGGAGGCCACACACCAACAGCGCCTCCCCCAGGGCCTCACCTGCCTGCTCTCTGCCACTCAGCCGCAAGAAGTACTGTCCCTAGTGAGCTCTTCAGATCCCAGGGCTGCTATGGTACCTAATAAATCCGAGGCTCCTAAGTAGCACGTCCTCCCCTTCTATGTCACCTAACCTTCCTCACCGCCCTCCACACCATCAGGCCTGTACTGTCACACTTTGTATCCAAGATGTCATTTCTGCATTCAATGGCTCTTGTTTCCTGCTACTTTCCTCCATACTTTAGAGTCTTCTACTTGTCAATCAACTTGCACTTAGGCTGTTCCTGAGCTCTTTCTCATTCACTGTTGAGCCACTGAGAGTAGGAACCAGACCTCTGACACTCTAATACTTCACATAAAAAAAAAAAAAAATCAGCTAACATTCACTAAACACCACTTACGAGGGTCTTTCATACTTCATAGGAATTATACATTTTCCCTCAGATTATGCCACTGTAGACACTGTAACCACTATTATATAAGTAAAGAATTGTGTAGCAAATCTAGGATTTAAAACTCCAAAAACAGAGGCTTTAACATCACACCATGCCTTGACTATCAGCACAGAATTAATGTCATGGGGTGTTTCTGAGAATTGCATGGGTCATGATGATAAAAATACATAGAGTATAGTGGATACGCAAAAGGCATTTCATTCCATTTTACTGTACTGAACTTAAAACAACTACTGGAATCAATATAACAGGCAACATAGGATCACCACCCATTGACTCAACGTCCATCCTAGTAACAACTCTGCTCTAACTCTATGATGTGCAAAGACAATGTCTTACTTTTCTAGCAGCCAGCAAATCAGGACTGTCCTCCATGCCAATGGCGAACGTCTGGAGGGGATAGTGTACTTGGGCCTCTTTTAGCTGCTTCAGCAGAGTGGCAGCCACCAAGCTGGAGTCCAAACCCCCTACAGACAAAGAGAACCAGCGCGCTGGTGACGGGCCATGCATTGGGGGCAGAGTAATTGACAATCCTACTCAACACTGGGAGCATAGTGTTACCACTTAAGACATACATGTTTTACAAACAGGAATCAACTCTAATAAGTACAAATATAGAAATTATAATTTTCAGAGGATATTGCAGTACTACGTTGGTTAAAAATCACTACATAGGGTTCTAAAGAAAGTGCACTCCAAGCTGTTAACACTGATATTGGTGTAGTATTGCTCTAAGTTGTATCAGTATAAATATCACACAAGTTACAAAAAAGTGTCACACCCTCTCATGAAGAAAAGAATACATCATGAAACTAATATTTAACTTAAAAGCTCAGGAGTGGCTGTAAATCATTTCACTGAAACAAACACACACTAAATAGTACTAGATTGATAGACAGACTTCACCTGATAAAAGGCAGCCGATCCTTCTGTCTGTCATCAAACGCTTCTTAACAGCATTGTTAAAAAGGATACGGAGGTTGCTCTTCACAGTTTCCAGCTCAAAACCTGGGAACACATAAAGTAAAGGCAACAGCTCCAGAAAGGCTCAGCCTGATGCAGTGACTGAAATGAAGTACAAGCTCATCCACGTCCCCACGATGGCCAGCAATCAAGAGTGGAGTATGCCGTACTGCAGGGGGTCACATCCAAGGGAAACTGGAAATGAATCTTAAGTTCAAATCACTTAAATGATATGACAATATAATGCATCTTGGGGGCAAACTGTGGGGAATAAGTAGGTGCCTGTTACCGGGAAAGAGTTTTTCCACGCCATCGTGGCAGACATGCGCAGGCTCATCGGTACAGTGATGAAATTTAACCATTTCCACAGATGTCACTTTGCCACTGGGCTTTAAATCCAAAACTTCATAGTGTCCTGGAGGAAAAGGCTCCACCTTCAGAAACGGAGTTGTGGAGTGCTTCAGTGTAACGAGACCTAAGAAGTTTAGAGAGACAACTTCTTCAATAAGGTAGTACTTCACAGTAACTTTCATGATTATGAAAAGTTCTATACGTTGCTTTTTATTTACATAAAATTATATATATATATATATATATATATATATATATATATATATATATATATATATATATATATATATGTGATTGTTTTGTTTGTTCTTGAAACAAGATTTGACTCTGGAGTTCTTATGTTGCCTAGGCCAACCTTGAACTTATAGCAATCCTTCTGCCTCTGCCTCCTGAGTGGTGGGATTGGTGTTACATACTTGCACACCCAGCTACTTTTTCTCCTTTTAAACCAAAGTAGCTATGAGGTAAGGAAAGAAGGGGGGAAAAATCATTCCAGAAAGCTCTACCCTTTACTTACCAGAGAGATTAAGGTGACATAGAGATACAGAGCAAAATTACAGTAACTTGTAGTAATTCAAAGAAATAGGCAAGGGCTGGGGATATGGCTCAGCAACAGAATCTTCTGCCTAGCAAACATGAAGTCTTAAATTCAATCCCCAATACAGAGAGAGAAACAAACAAACAGGAAAAAAAAAAAAAAAAAAAAAAATTAAAAATATAAACAAATTTTGTGTTCAAATTCTTTTACTACATGGAATTTCTAAAGAGAAAAACATTTCTCTATAATAATTTTTTTAAAAATACTCAAAATATCTCCTATGAAACAAAGATTTTTATTCTAATAAATTGGAAACTGCAAAAGAAATGGTGAGATTCTTAGATGTATATGAATTAAGAAGACATAAAAATCCTGAAGAAAGCAAGATCAATCAATGAACTCAGAGTTCATTAAAACTTAAAAACCTACCAATAAAGAAAAATCTAGGCCCTGCCCAGATTCACTGTTGAATTCTATGAGAAATTTCTAGAAGACCTTATACTACGATTTCTCAAACTTCAATAAAATTGAAAAGGAAGCAATATTTCTAAATTCATTCCTGAAGCAAGCATTAACCTTATACCCAAGCCAGAAAAAAACACAACTAAAAAAGAAAACTATAGGCAAATCTTCCTAATGAACGTAGATGTAAAGATCCTCAATAAAATACTGTGAAACAGTGTGCAACCAATCATCAAGATTATATATCATGACCAAGTTAGATGCAGGGATGGTTTATCACATGCCAATCAATAAATACAATAAGTCATATTAGCAGGGACAAGGATAAAAACCACAGGATGGTCTTTCTCTTTCTTTCTTTCTTTCTTTCTTTCTTTCTTTCTTTCTTTCTTTCTTTCTTTCTTTCTTTCTTTCTTTCTTTCTTTCTTTCTTTCTTTCTTTCTTTCTTTCTTTCCTTGCAGACAGAAAATTGCAGGCAGTCAGACAGGATCAGGCCCTCAAAGGAATAACAATGGCCCTCACAGGAAATAACAATTGCCAGGTGCCTTACAACTGTGGGAGGATGGAGGCCCCTGCTGCAAATCAAACCTAAAGACTGGCATTTAGGATTGATCATTACATAGGAAGAATTATTGTCTGAAGGCCACCCGATAAGGTCCTGTTTTACATTCATGCCCACTTAGTATGTGACTCATTACCCCTTTGGTCTTGGCCTAATCAATTTTATCTGAGCAATGGTGCTTATAATTCAATTTGTTGGCCATAGTGTTGTCCCACCCCACATCCACCTAAGGGAGTTCCCACTCTCTGCACCTTATCCTCACATGGTTTTACACTATAAAAGTCCCTGGAAGAGAGCTTCCCAGGCAACCTGCTCGGGTCCCCCTTCTGTCCCTCTCTGACTGAAGCTTTCCTTTCCAATAAAGTTTTACCCTCAACCTCCGTTTGTTCCTAAAATTCATTCCAGGTCCGGTCGGGAGTTTCACTGCCCTATATCATTTGGAGGTCATCCACCGAAATCACTGGATGGAGGTATGAGTTTGCTTTTGTTTCATAAATCCTGAATTGGGACTTGCTTAGGAAACAAATTTTTATGCTTCAAATGTTAATATGTCTTTGCCTGTTGCTCATAATTGTTCACACTTTGCCTCACATAGTTTTGTGAAAATTGCTTGCAATTGCTTATGCTTTGTCTTTTATATGGTTTTGTTAAAATGTTGTTCAAAATATTGTTGGTACATCTAAATTAAAACATGAAAATGTTATAAGGTTATGGCGTTCCTCGAAGAGGACATTTTATAACTATTTTGTACTTGTACATGTTGCATTTGTACTAGATGTTAAATGTACTAAAATTCCTTGCTTGACTTTAGACAATAGTGCAAGATAGTAAAGTTAGTAAACTTTCTAGTGTACTTTATCTAATCTTCTGTAAAATGGGACTTTTAAAGCCAGCTCAGACTTAGAAATATACATGCCTGTACATGAAAAATGGGACTCCTTTTGCCAGTTAATGACATTAGGTCGGCAACTGTTCTTAAAGACTTGGAGGACAGGTTTCACTGGGATAGACTGGTTCTGATCCCCCTCTACATGTTGAGGAAATGTCAGGCCTGATCTGTTTCAGTTTCCTTCCTTTGACCTTATTCCTAATTTTCCTTCCTCTTTGTACTTTCCTTTATGGAGACATGTAAAATTAGGAAAGCTCTATAGACTGTTCCAACTAAGTGAACCCCTTAGAAAATGAGCGTTTGTTAATGCCAATGACAAGGATGTCACTTTAGGAAAAGGACACATACCCCATCTCTAGGTCAGATGAGACAAAGAGAACTATGCCCTTCCAGAGGAATATAAAAGCCATGTCATAGCTTAGTGTTCTGGGCAGGTCTCTTTTGGTAGGCTAAACCTGAGACACAGTGGAGAGCACCCACTTCTGGGTGACACCAGAAGGAGCTATCTCCAAAAGCAGCACACTTTTGGGACAAAAACATGTTTAGTGTGAGGGAGGATTCAACCTTTTCTCCTAGGTCTAATTATTTAGGTGTGTAAGAGATAAGTTATGGACTTTAAAGCCTTTACTGTAGAATGCTAAGTGATCTTGTTCAGGGTTTTAACTATCCCTTATAGAACATGGACAAACAGTGGTTACTCTGCCAGCTAGTAAATGCTCTTAGAGCAGCTGCCACTCTTTAAAGCAGAGGACAGGTTTCCCCAGCCATTCTTTGGTGAATCCCCATGGAAGCCTATGGATGATGGAATGCTGACCAGAGAAACAGCTGGATTCCTTTCTGGAGACATCTCTGGTTGTGTGGGCTAAAAGAAACTGAGAAGGCCTAGAGGGTATCAAACCTGAAGGTTCCTTGGTGGAAACTGGCTCCTGATCACTGAAAGATCTCCACTTACCTATTGTACTTTTTCTCTCTTTTTTTCTAGTAAACTAGGAATTCTACTTAAGATTTTTGGTAGAACACCTTAATGAGTCACTTTCATAAATCAGGATGAGGCAGCTTTTGATAGTTTACATTCCACAGTCACTATTAGGGGAAAGTGATTTATATTTGTGCCTTACGTGTTAACTAAGAGTAACATGTTTTCCAGTTGTATTGTCTTTACCAACATGTAGAATGTGATTGCTAGATGATAAATATAAGTTTTCCCTGTGAGCTCGGAGGTTAAAACTTGTCTAGTTGCTAAAAATGTTTACCTACGTGATCAGATGAAACAGGTGCCTGGAAACGTGGCTCAGTGCAAGGGGTCAAGTCTCCCAGTCAACTGTTCTATCAGTCTCTAGGAGTGATCTTTATAGCCTGAGAATTGCTCCCTTCTAATTGACCTTTTATGCCATGGTTATGCTTCCTTCTGTACACATGCCTAACAACAGACTAATTGTAGATGTTAACTTACAAATGGTCAGTAAGAGTAAGTGAAGGGTTCGTGAGATGTTTAGGAGATAGGAATCCATACCAGTTCCAGGGTGGACAGGCTAGTGGGATCTTGTCTCCCTTTCTCTCCAACGTGAGCATCCACCAGCTCTGGAGAGGGTTACTCAAGGGATGCCTTAGGGGAGGGAACCAATTAGAAATAAGGAGGGGAAATGCCCTAAATGTTAATTTCTTATTGGGTTCCAGATATGGGGATCTCACAGTTAAAGTCACTTACCCCTCTAGAGTGCTTCATTAAGCACCAGAAGACATTTGATTCTTACATGATAAAAAAACAGCCATTTAATCAAAATGGAATGCAGAGGAAAGTATCAATTATGATGCTATTTTATAATTAGAGAGATGACGTAAAAAGGAAAATGGTTAAAATATCTTATGTTCAGATTTTGTTTACATCAAGGTTATTGTTATTTAAATTTTTAAATGTAGATGTGAACAATAGGAGAACCAGGCAGTTCAGTCTTGCCTACCATTGCTAAAAGTAAGGCTTCCCCATTTGCCTTTCTAAAGGGTGAGCTTTTAGAACAACTGTAAACAAGTCCTGCACAAGGTTTCACCTCTGCACAGCCAAGTTTATGCAAGCTTTTCAAAAAGTAAATAGACAATTTGGAACTTCCAGAGTAAGTGCCACAGATGACCCTGATGAGTACATTGATGTCTTCAGACAACTTATTCAGACTTATAAACTAGATTAAAAAGATGTAATGTTAATCTTAAACCAAGCTTTGACGTCTATGGAGATATGGACAGCATTACAAGCTGCTTTGCATTTGGAGAGAAATATTGTTAATTTAAAAAAGCCAAGAGATAGACAATCAGTGGAACTTCCAGTTTCCACTAGAGCCCAAATAGTCAGATTCTTGCTTGCCTAATAGCCAGGCAGGAGACTAGAAAAAACATTTTCTTTCAAGTATATTCTTGAAGGCCTAAAAGAACTTAAACCAAGCCTTCAAATCATTTTAAATGTTAGCTGTTTACCAGGAGAAAGATGAACACCTCTCTGATTTCTTGTAATGTTCAATACAGGTACCTATAAGATATACTTTGTGAGATGTTAATTAAATAGTGAGACAGATTAGTCTTACACATAAGTTCAAGAGCTACAAAAGTTAGTTTTTGTTCTAGACAACTCACTTCATACTTTATAGACACTAAGGAAACAATTTCCTATAATCGAATCTGGGAGAAAACCATGGAGAGAAAGCAAAGACAAAAATTCCTGCCTTTGCTATGGCCTCAAAACATATCCTAAGTCTGATTCTCTGGGCTCCAAGAAGAGCTCAACAACGATGAGGTTCATCTGCTACTGCTGTCAGAAGCCAGGCTACTGTAAGAGGGACTGCCTTAAGAGGCCCATAAGCCATGCCCTGACTGCCAAGGCAGCCATTAGAAGTGAGACTGCACTCTGAGGCGGTGTCCACAGAGCTCAGACTCAGCTTCCCAGGTGGAAGCTGGACCAGGTGGTCCAGTAGAACTGAAGGGCCCTGGGCCTGCCTCCCTCCTCTGGCCAGGCTGTTATTTCTACCTGCCATCTTCATGGAGGAGCCCTGAGTAATCACAACTATGAAGGAAAAAATCCAGCCTATTGCTGGACATCAGCACAGGTTTCGTTGTCCTTCTCCACCCCTGACTTTCCTTCCAGTCATCATATCTCAATAAAAACAGACTTTAGAAGACATTTTGCTTTGGCTGTAACTGAGATTCTGCAATATATTCAGGTTACTTACTAATCAAAATTATGCTAAGACTAGATTTTATAAATGTAATATATTGTTGATGTACAAGGACTTAAAAGGTATTTCATTGTTTAATCTGACTGAATGCTGTGTATTTCATGATAAGTGTATAAGATAATCTGGTTGATTTCTGATATAACTCAGGTATTTTATGCTCATAGTTAACGCAGGTGTGATGTCTCAAATAAAGCTAAGTGAGCCTTATAACAAATTGTCAGACTCCATGAATAAATGGGTCTAAGAGCTAGTGAGTTACTATCGCTAGATCTCAAAAAGTTTGTAAATGTACCTGTTAGCTTGAATGTTCATGCTTTGATTATATGCGCTCTAATATCTCAAAAATTTGTTCTTTCCTAGAACCCAGGTAATCAGGCAGGTAAAATCTATAACAAATATGCTAGATTAAGATTCCTTTTACTGAGATCCACCAGATTTTGTTTATAGAGACACATATTAAGGCCTTAAAACCAAAAAGTTGTATCTTACTCAGGGAGATCCTGGTGTCTGACATAAGTGTAGAAGCTAGAAGTATTTGCAAGAATGAATTTGTCTGAGATAAAAAGGAGATAGAATGGAATTATAGATAGAAAATGAGAATAGTAATACTAGCAGCCTACAGGAATGAAGGCTGGTCAGAAAATTCAAAAAAAAAGTTATGCTTCCCTGGATCTAGACAGAGAGAAGGGAAAAGAAAGTGTTCATGATGGAATTAGAGGAAGTTTCAGATTGAGGAGACCATGGGTCTTCACCTCTCAGCCTAAAGGAACCTATGGTAACTGCCAATATAAGGAAACAGACTGTTAGACGTTTGATAAAAGCTCATGCAGATTTGTCAGTAGTTACCTAGCCAGTGGCCCCACTTACAAAGTGGAGAGTACTCAGTGTTTTCCTTATTCTGACGATTCATGTGCCACAAGTAACAATAAAATTGATGAGATATGAAAGGCCAGTTTGTTTGAGACAATACCCAGTGGCCATGAAAGGTAAGAGATTAGACCTCACATTAAGAGATCTCTGTCAATTGACCTACAAAAATTTGTAGTGTTTTTATATGCTGAGGTCTCATGGACCCTATCTCTTTTCATGGGAAGCAATTACTGTCTTCTTGGTAAAAATCATTTATAACTGTATTCATGATTATCCTGTTGATCTTTTTTGGCTTTGTCTCCTCCACACTCAAAGCTATACATACAGGCAAGAGAAAAATGCCTGTTATCTATCGAGGGCCTTTAGATAGAGCCCCTGAAAAATACATCTGACTGCTGATCAACAACTATAACCCCTTTTAGCATGAAGTTAAAGCAATCATTGCTCATGCTTTCCTCATGACAGTTCCGGTTATTTCTTCAGAGGGGGAAATGTTGCAGGCAGCCTGAGTTAGATAGAAAATTGCAGGCAGTCAGACAAGATCAGGCCCTCAAAGGAACAACAATGGCCCTCACAGGAAATAACAATTGCCAGATGGGAAGGATGGAGGCCCCTGCTGCAAATCAAACCTAAAGACTGGCATCCAGGATTGATCATTACACAGGAAGAATTATTGTCTAAAGGCCACCCGATAAGGTCCTGTTTTACATTCATGCCCACTTAGTATGTGACTCATTACCCCTTTGGTCTTGGCCTAATCAATTTTACCTGAGCAATGGTGATTATAATCCCATTTGTTGACCATAGTGTTGTCCCACCCCACATCCACCTAAGGGAGTTCCCATTCTCTCCACCTTATCCTCACATGGCTTTACACTATAAAAGTCCCTGGAAGAGACAATTTCCCAGGCAACCAGCTTGGGTCCCCCTTCTGTCTCTCCGACAGAAGCTTCCCTTTCCAACAAAGTTTTACCCTCAACTTCCATTTGTTTGTAAAATTCATTCTTCGGTTTTAGAGAACACGAACTCATCCAGGTCAGGTCTGGAGTTTCACTTCCCTATATCATTAATAAATGCAGAAAAAGCTTTCACAAAAGAGCGGGGGAGATAGCTCAGTGGAATAAGTGCCTGTCTGACAAGCACAAGGTCCTCAGTTTAATCCCTGGTACCACCAAAAAAAAAAAAAAAAAAAAAAAAAAAAAAAAAAAAAAACTAGTTGTTTTGGGGCTGGGGAGGTAGCTCAGCCTGAGTTCAATGCCTAGTTCTGCAAAATAAATAAATAAATAAATAAATTAAAAAGAAAAAGAAAAAAAAAAGCTTTCACAAAATGCAATAAACATTCATGATGAAAAAAAAAAAAAACCTTATAGAAAATCGGAACAGATGGATATTATCTCAACCTGATAAAAGCCATCTATGACAAACCAGCAGCCAACATCATTCTAAATGGACAGAAACTGAAGTTTCATGCTAAACTAAAGAATAAGACTGTCACCACTCTTATTCAACATAGTTCTAGAAGCTTTAGCTGGATCCATTAGATGAGAAAAAGAAAAGGAATAAAGATAGGAAAGGAAAAACTTAATTCATCATTGTTCAGCGATGACATGATACTCTACATAGAAGAACCTAAAAACTTCATTAAAAGATTTCTAGACTTAATAAACCAATTCAATAGCACACTACACTGGATGTGTCTATCACCTTTTCTCTGGCTCCTTTCCTCTCTCCTTGCTTCTCAGATACCATAAAATGAGCACTTCCATGCCTGGCCATGGTGTTCTTCCTCCTTAGTGGCCCACTGTGCTAGAGGCAGAGGACTATAGCCTGAAGCCTATAAAACGGTGGCCAAGATAAACCTTTCTTCTCTTCAGAGGTGATTTTGTCAGGTATTAGGCCACAGCAACAAAAAATCATAGGGAGTGGCTAGGGGTGGAAACTGGTCACATATGTAGAGCTGAGGCAAGGTCCCTGGGAGAACAAAGAACACCTGAGGCAATTAAGCTACTTGGACTCAGAGAAACACTTTGCCCAGACAATTCCAGCCATTAGCTGGTAGGCAGGCCTATCTCACTGGATACTAACTTTGTCAAATGTATAAATAAACTCCCCTACAGTCTCCTTCCCTCCCACCCAGCAGGAGAGAGGGTTCCACTCAACTTCACCATTGAACGGACCCTGCACTTGCCCGGCAAGTGCTTGTTCTACTGAGCTATCTTCCCAGCCCTCAACTTCACCTTTTACTTCATATTTTTCCCATCCTCTCTTAGTCCTTCCTTCCAGGAACATCAAGAGTGACACTAGAAAGTAGCAAAAATGATCTACGTTGTCCTGTTCACTGACTGCTTTGCTTAGTTATGTCACTAGTAATCCAAATGAATTAAAACTCAGCCAATTAATTTCTAAAACATTAACTGGGATTTGGAGAGGGATCACACTAAACATATCAATCACATTGAGTACCACTATCTAATGTTAAAGTCTTTGATCTATGACCCTGGGAGGATTTCCCCTTCACTTGAATTTTCTTTAATTTCTCTTGAATTGTCTCACAATTTTAAAAGCAAAGTTTTACAACTCTTCAGATAAGGTTAGCCCTAAGTATTTTATTCTTTTGATAATCCTATAAAAATTTTCTTTATTTCATTTTTATAGTGTTTTCTCAAGTATATAGTATACACTGTATATTGTTTTATTTATTGAATCTGTATTCTTAAACTTCACTTAAAATCTTCTTGAGATTTAGATCTAGAATATATAAAACATGGTAGCAACTACCCAAAAAGTCAAATAATCAATATGGGGAAATTCAGAAATGGATAGACAAACTGATACAGCCAGATAATTAAATAATATTCAGGAATAAAAATGAGCAATCAAGCTATGAAAAGACATTCAAGAACTTTAAATGCATATTATTATGTGAAAGAAGCCAGTCAGGGGGGTTACACATTATGTGATTGTAACTATATGATATTCTTCTCAAGGCAAAATTATGGAAACAGAAAAAAGCTTGGTGATAGCCAGGGTTCTGGTGATACATGAAGAGAAAGGATGAAGAGATGCTCCACAGACTATTAGGACAATGGAACTGCCAGGCTAACAGTGGATACTGGATATACATTTCTTGAATATAAGGGCCAGAGAGATGGCTCAGTAGAATAAGCTCTTCCCCGGCAAGTGCAAGGGCCTGAGTTAAACCCCCAGTACTGCAAAAAAAAAAAAAAAAAAAAAAAATTAAATAAAAAAATACAATTTTTTGGATGTAAACAGTAACACAGCACATGAACCCTGACATAAACAACAGACATTACTTTATAATATATCAATATCAATTCAACAGTTCTAACAAATGTACCAGGAAGAGCAAAAACACTAATAGAAGAACATGGCAGGGCAGAGACATCATATGAAAACACTGTACATGTATTCATTTTCTTTCAAACCATAGTTTCTACAGTGTCCTAACTTTTTAAACAAAATGATTCCCAGAGGTTAAAAAAAAAAAAAAAAAAAAAAGAAGCAAAGGCACTGAATAAACTTTTCTCCAAAGAAGAGATACAATTAGCCAATAAACACAGGAAAACATGCTTGTAATCAGTGTCCACAGGAAAACACAAAATCAAAATCACGGGAAGATAATACATTATAACGCCAGGAGGGAAAGAAGAAAAGTCCCCGTTTCAAAATCTGAAACCCTCATAGATTTCTGGCAAGAGTGTAAGTAGCAACAACTACTTTGGAAACCCATCTGGCACCTCCACTAATAATGACTAGATGACCCAGCAATTCCATGCTGACATGGTTATCCAAGAAAAAGTATGTTTGCATGGAAACTGGTATATGTTTATAGCAGCATTATCCAGAAATAAACAAAATATAGTATATCCACGTGATAAAATATTCCTGCATCGGAACAGTAAGTACTTAAAAAATAAGTAATTTTAAAATATTATGGAAAGCTAAAAATCCAGGCATACAAACACATATAATGATGAAAGCATAAAACCAGAAAAATACTGAACCCTTCAAGGAAAATTAATTTCATGATTACCTTTAGCTTCTGAACACACAGCCAGAAATCCATCTTCTGTCATGGCTCTGAACATAGGTCTGACGCCATAGGTGTCTCTGCCTAAGAATACTTTCTTGTTGGCAGTGTCCAGTAAGATGAAGGCAAACACCCCATCCAGCATACCAGCGGTCTGCTCAATGCCTCCTCTGTTGTACAGATGAAGAATTATCTCTCCATCCACATTGGTCTGGTACTCAAATTCGAAGTGCTGTTGAAGCTTGAGGAAGCAGAGCAAAGCCAAGTGTTAGCTTCTTGTGCATTAGCCAATTAAAACTCCATTGCAAAGTTATTTACTTCAGTAATGGACATACTGCCCGTAATGCTCTTCAAAATGCACCCCTACACTCCCACACTTCAAACCCCGTTGTTCTTAGCCATTATACTTATGCAATCTACATGACCATTGCTGACATTTTTCAGAATTTTTTTTTTTTTAACCTCAGATTTTGGAGAGAAGGCTGAACAATAAAAACTAGCTTGCAAAGGTAGATTAAAAAGTTGTTATGGGGCCAGGGAGATAGCTCAGTAGAATAAGTGCTTGCCTGGCAAGCCCAAGATCCTCAGTTCAATCCCCAGTGCTGCAAAAAAAAAAGAAAAAGAAAAAAGTTGTTATGAAACACTATACAAATAATCCTGGGTTAGAAGTTTCTTATTATGAAACCTGGCTTCTTAGGATCAAAGTTTCCACCTCTTCACCTGTTCTCATTTTCGAAGCCGCTTCATTAGACTAGGCAGTGGTTTCAGTGCTGCTAAAAGCCTAATATACATTACTGCAGCACATTCCCTTTCTACCTTTGGGTTTGATTAAGTAAGGTACAAACTTCTTATTCAGCGGCCTCTCTCACTGGCCTTCTGTAGAAGTATTATGAATATGATCATCTCCAAACTATTCAACCCTATTCCTCCCTTCTACTCAGGATTGCTTCTGTCCTTCCAGTGATAGTCCAACTTCCTTCCTATCAAGGCTCCTCCATCCCGCTGCACACTGTCTCCCTTCCCCACATGCCTCACACTCCTTACAGCCCCAAGGATGCTTTCTTCCCACCAGGGGCTTCTACACCTGCCACTCCGCTGGCAGCCGAAACTCTCCCAACCTGGCTAGGTGATCTCTGCTCACTGAGTCTCAGTTTGGGGTTCACGTCCTCCAAAGCTGTGCTCTGAGCACATTTCCTAAAAGTGGGTCCTCCAAGTCATCAGTTCTGTGCTTGGTCCTTCAGGAAGTCTCCTGAAGACTTACACCAGCAGTGAGTGAGGCTGTCTGCTCCCTGCTACAACGAGCTCCCTTCAGTGGCTGACCTACCCCTCCCGCTGCACAACTGGAACAACCATAATAAATGCGAGACCCTGTGCCAAATAAGAACGTACATAAAAGTAGTAAAAAGAATGTAAATTATAACTCCATTTCTATTACTTGGGTGGCCACGTCACCTACCCGCTCTGTGCATCAGCCGCCTGCACGGCTACGGCTGGAACAAATGAGATCATGAACACAGAAGAAGACTTTTTCCAAAATCACACAAGACAGAAAAATGACTACAACCAGTCAGCCCTGAGTGTGAGTCCTAAGCAGACATCTTTGGGGATCCTCTTCCTTACCGCTCTGTGGTTGTAGATTTCACCATTGTAACAGAGCCACAAAGAAGGATATTTCCTCAGTCGAATCGGCTGCATCCCAAACAGAGGATCCACCACTGCCAGCCGGTGGAAGGCAAAGCAGCAGTTGGTGTAGCCATCGACATTCTCAAACCGGAACGCGTCTGGGCCCCTGTGGGCAATCTTCATAGCGCTCAGGCACTGCACTGCCAGGCAGTCGTCGCTGCCAAACAGGGCCCAGATGCCACACATCGTGCCACCGAGTTCCGGGCTCTAGGAAGACAAAAGCACAGCAGAGTAGCATTCAACATCCAATAGAAGCCAGAAGCACACCTCTGTTCCAAAACTTGTGTAACATACTTCAGAAGCTGAGACATAAAAATCTCATCTTTAGCATAAGTTTTCTGTGAGTTTGGCAGGCACCCGGGAAGAGATGACGTCATTTATTTACAAGGATTCAAAAAGATGGATGGCTTTTACATTGAAACACCTGTGTCACTTAGAACTCGGCCAAAGTCTGCACCTTCCCACCTCAGGATCTTAGTGGTTAGCTGGAGGCCAGGCACCCTGGCCACACATTCAGTGCACTGGAGTGCACTAAGATCCCAGGGCAAGTGGCTCAGAATTAACAAAGATCCCAGGCTCAACTCTTCCCTGCCTCAAAACTCT
The DNA here is from genome assembly GCA_004027165.1 of Ctenomys sociabilis. Taxonomy (NCBI): domain Eukaryota; kingdom Metazoa; phylum Chordata; class Mammalia; order Rodentia; family Ctenomyidae; genus Ctenomys; species Ctenomys sociabilis. Next base: position 21,828 of record PVKA01010706.1, read on the forward strand.
TCCCTGTTCTTAAAATTTCTCAGCTTCGTAGACTCCCCAGAGCAGTGTTATCTCCTTGACAACTGAGTGTCCTCTATTTACTTTGTGAATTCTAGGTAGCACAAAGAGGTGTAATAGCAGATCATGCATACCACTGAGGATAATACTAATTTGTACAAGTCTTCTAAGCATTTCAAAACTTCCAGCCTTCCTCTAGTTGACTTATTCAAATGTAACACACAAAAGAGAAAGAGAAGAACTTATCTTTTAGAAGACGTCCTAGTAAGAGGAGAAAAGCTTTAAGTTGACAGAGGATCCAAAATATTCACTGTCAAAGTATGCTTAATAAAGATTTTTTCAAATATTTCTGTCTGTATTGGTCAGTAAAAACGCAAAGTAAATCAGTTATAAAATGCTGCTGAGGGGCTGGGGAGATGGCTCAGTAGAATAAGCATTTCCCTGGCAAGTGCAAGGGCCTGAGTTCAATTCCCAATTATGGGGAGGAGGGAGAGAAACTAAAATGCTGCTGAAAGAAACAAACATAAAATTTAGTGCACACCTATAGGTCAGGAGGCAAATAATTTCTACAAAACTAAGTTCAATTTAATTTCAAGTTAACAGTGAAACAAAAGGCTATTTGATTTCTATATTGTCAGCTCAGATATTTTTAAAACATCTGCAACTTGGAAAAAAAATACTTTTCTTTGTCTTAAAAATGTAAATCAGTAACAAAGGCCCACACAATTGGGGAAAGATCCACCAAAAGAAAAATTATAGATTCAAGTTCTATCCCTCATCCTGAACAAGCCTTTGAGGACATTTCACTTATGATTACATGAACTATAGCTCTGATTGGCATTGGAGAAGGGCCATAGGAAAACGATGAAAATGGTTCCCACCTGGGCAACGTGGAAAGGAAGCTCTCCCGGCCTAGGTAGTCCCATGCACGGACTAAACAGCCTATCATGAAAGATTTATTTTGAGACTTAGAGGAAAACTGCAGTGAGATTTTAGAGTTGATACTACTTTGAAGGGTGTGGGAAAGTGCTTTCAGAATTAACAAAGATCCCAGGCTCAACTCTTCCCTACTCCAGTTCTCAAAATTTCTCAGTTTGGGAGACTCCCCAGAGCAGTATCATCTCCTCGACAACTGAGTGTCCTCTATTTACTTTGTGAACACCAGGTAGCATAAGCAGGGTGCAAAATCAGATCACACGTATCACTGAAGGTTGCCTACGTCTTCTCAACACCAAATCCCTGTAGTTTGGCCTCTACAGGAAACACACTGGCTACTCAAGTGAAAACAAATGAAGTAGGGTTAGAAAAAAAAAAAAAGAAAGAAAGAAAACAAGGATTTGTGAAACACACTTAATTCTTTGGCATAAAATGTCAAATTAAAGGGCCGGCCAAATAGCTCATCGATTTGGATTAAACCGCTTGCAAACAGGCCCAGGGAATCGGGGTTCAAACCCCGGGCCTGCTATGCTGGGCTGAGACCATGCTGGGGGCACAGTAAGGACGGCAACTGAGACTGGGCACGGGGGTGCAGGCCTGTACTCCCAGCTCTTGGGAGGCTGTAAACAGTCCTCTCACTATGAGTCTGTATCCAATCAAGTAGTGAGACCCTGAACACCCAGTACACCCTTCCCTAAAATACAGGAAAAAAAGTCAAATTAAAAGTATAGCCCAGTATTGTTAGGGCAGTCTTACAGCCCTACAGAGCTTTTATGTTTTACTGCTGTAGCCTGTTCCCAGTAATTTTCAGTACTGCGTCAGTTCTACAGTCATGTTTTCCAATACAAATGTGAAAAAACACTATCATTTCCAATATGAGATCTACACTGCATTTTCTACTAAATTATCAGAAAACTTTGGTGTATTTCCAATTTCAGAACATCTCAAGGAACACAGGCCTGCACCAACTGTCCAAGCAGCAACCCAATAGGCCAGTGACACCTCAGAGCACTTACTTTGTGTTCTGCCCTTGAACTTCACCAAATCACCTTATTTTTAAATTAAGGCCTCACTAAATAAGCCAAGGGTGGTGGTGCATGACTGTAATCCACCAACCATGAGGCAGAAGCCAGAAGGTCCTTGAGTTATACAGTCAATTGAATTATACAGTCATTTAGCCTGCGTGAACTGTATGCCCAACAAAGTCCTCAAGGGAACAAAAGAAAAAACAACAACGTAAGAAGTCAATTTAAAAAAATAATAAAACAGCCAATAACTAATAACCAACTGCAACAGATGTAACAACTACCACTTCTAATTAATTGTACAGTAATTCGATCAATTAAAAATGTCCTCAATCTTCTGATCATCAACCTCCCCCAAACCTCCCCAGTGGCAAAGGACTTGGAACAAATACCGCCTCCCACTATAGGCGGAAAAGGAAGCCCGCCCCTTGTCTATAACAACAGGACCAAGGCTCAGAAGCCCGCAGATGTTGCAGAAGAAGCCTGCACTCACCCGTTTCTAAGCTGCCTGTCTTCCCGAGCACGCCTCCTCTTGGTGGGGTCCCCCTAGGATTCCAGGAGTCTGCAGACCGGAGGGGATAGAGTGAAAGGGAAAGTGAGGAGGAGAGACAGGCACGGAGCACGGACAGCGAGGTGCTGACGAGAACCCCTGGGAACCCCACCCATCTGGGCCGAGCCAACAGCACCCGGCCACGTGCAGGTGAAAGAAAAATAATGCCGTTCCACCAGGGCCACTGTAGATGGCCATGACCTCCTCCCGGCTCCCTGAACCTGGGACACCCAGCACTCGCCCGCTCGCTCCCAGGTGCTAGGCAATCGCCAGGAGCCCTCAGTCCCCTGCAGGAGCCACAGCATCCGCCCGGCACCCGGAACCGCGTCTGCCCAGGGCGGAGCTGCAGCGCATCCTAGCGGCCTCAGGGACCTGCAGAGCGCGGCGCAGGGGGCGACCCTGCTCACCTGGGCGCCCCGGGCCGGTGGGCTCGCTGGCCTAGCCGAGCTCACGCGGAGCTGGAAGCGCAGGGAAAGAGGCTGATCCCAGACTTCTGCTCCCTTCGTGTAACACCGAGGGAAGTTTCATCAGACTCGGAGGACCAATCGGCGCGCGGGGGCGTGGCTCCAGGGGGCTCTGAGGCAGCGATGGGCGGAGCCGAGAGCAGGCAGGCTGGGCAGTGCGGAGCAGCTACCCTGCAGCGGGTTCTTCAGGTAGAAGAACCCTGCCTTCTAAGGGTTGCCTCAGAGGATTCAGGCGATCTCTATTCTTGATTTGTTCCTAGAAATTCATCCTAGTGTCCCCTGAATGGCAGGCCTTTCCCATATCCTTCACTTTAAAGTTCTGTCTTCCTGAGATCATCTAATACATAAATATGGATACCAAATTCTTTCTAAAGTAATTACAGGTGGTGCAGCTAGGAATACCTGGAACAGTGGCCTCCTATGCAGTACAAGGGGGATTCTACTATGTCCAGGCAGAGTTCAAGTTTCATTCCTCTGGGTAGGCACAGCTTGAGATAGTGCAGCAGTGGCCTGGAGCTGTGAGCTGCTGCACCAACGCACTGCTGCCTTTCCTGGTTGTATTGCAGTGAGTATGTGATACTGGAATTGATTCATGGTATAATACTAGAATCTAGGGCGTTAGGACTAAGGATGTGAATGGACCCTTCCCTAAGTAGCCTGGATATGTTCTAGCACATGAAAAGAGCTCTAGTCATCTCGATATAGGGGAATGAAACTCCCAATGATACAGGGAGAAAAACTGATCTCAGGTGGGTGATACAGGGAACCTTCAAATGACATAGCGAAAAACAATCTCTGGGCCTGACCTTCATGAGTTGATGTTCTCTAAAACTGAAGAATGAATTTTAGGAACGAACGGAGGCTATGAGCAGAATAGATTTATTGAGGGAAAAAAGGTCTTGTCCAAGAGAGGGACAGGAAAGGGAGCCCGAGTGGGTAGTTCCCCCAGAAGTTGTCTCTTCCAGGGAATTTTATAGAGTAAAACCATGTGGTGAGGTGGGTCTAAGGTGATGAAGACATGGGACCTTGCTTAAGTAGGCATGAGGTAGGACAAAACTATGGTCAACCAATGGGACTACAAGCACCATTGCTCAGGTAAAATTGATTAAGTTCAGGAATATATAGGGAAGTGAGTCACATTGCAAGCAGGCATGAATGTAGAACAGGACTTCATCAGGTAGTAGTAGTCAGATTAATGATTCTTGATCTTCCTCAGGTTGACGATCAATCTCGGATGTCAATCTTTAGGAAGGTTGGCATCCGTCTGATCTTCGGTCTTTAGGTCTGGCTCATAGTGGGAGCATCATCCTTCCCAGAATTGCAATACATCCTCTCTGGTATCATCTCCTTCCAGGGCCTGGCCCTGCCTGACTGCCTAAAAATATTTCTGACTCCATTGCCCACAACAATTGTATGAATAAAAACCTGGTGACTCAGATCCAGGACAAATATCTAATTTGAAAGTATTTGTCTTCACATTCTTACAGGGAATATGTTCTTATATCATGTTTTAAAAGTTTATTTGGGAAATACTGCCTACAGCAACTGTAAACTGGTGCAAGCTGTTTGTTCATCAACAGTCCTGTCTTCAGAAGGTATGTAAATTCCTTGGCAGTTTGAACCAAAGCCCTTAAATGATGAGCCTGCAACAGCCAGGTTATCTGTTTGATTTCTTTCTTGACAAGTGGTTTTGTCATCAATCTGCAATCAATTGCTAAGGAAAACAAATCTTATGTTGTTGGTATTCTGCAAACTTCAAGACCAAACTTCGCACTTCTCCTTATGCCTTTTGCATTCCTGCACTTACCATGAGAAACCTCTGCTGAGTACAGCATTCTAGGAATGCGTTTATTTATTTATTTTTTTCCCTTTTTTGAAACAGAATTTCATTATGTAGTTCAGGCTGGCCTTGAGCTCACTATGTACCCCAGGATGACCTCAAACTCCTGGCAACACTTTTGCTTCTGCCTTCCAACTGCTGGGATTACAGGCTTGCACCACTAGACCACTTGAGGTCAGATAGTGAGGTGTCACAATAAACATGTTATGCACAAGTATTACTCTTGGTGCATACAGAAGGTTTTGCTTGCAATTCATTATTTGTGTGTTTCACAACATTTTGAGACTATCAACCAGGGCGGTTTCCAACACTGAACTGCAGTGCAAGTATTTCTTCCAATAGCCTTCAATGCCTGCCAGGAACCTAATAACATTTCCTGAACTGCTTCTAACATTGTATGGCACAGGTACGCATGATCATATTGTAGCATTTTGTTGAATCAATTATTTATTTATATTGCTGTTTTCTTCCTCTTCTGGATCAAGATCTTCATGATGTATTTTTCTATCATTCACATCTTGCTAAGTTCTTTGGTTCACATGATCCAAGTCATCACACATAGCCAGGGCACCTCACTTTCAGCCTTCTCCAAAGATGCAAAAGCAGATTAGAATGGATAGTGTATTGAACTGGGTGAATTCTACAACAAAATGCACAAGAAAACATTTAATAAAAAATTATAAACACACAAAAATGTAGTGCAATGTGCAATGGGGTAAAGTCACCTATTGACACATTAACACACTTGCATACATACATCTTGCCAGTTGTACCAAGTGAACTAACATAAAGGTTTCTCACTGGATTCCCCCAGCATAGGTACTGAGCAGCACAGCTGGCTACAGTTATGCTAAAGTATGTGTTTTTATTGGAAAATGAAAATTTTCATAGGTCAAGGTACAATTCACTCCCATATGATCCACCTTTCATTAAAAGCCACTGAATAAATTACCTAGAGATTGAAATATTTAGGGTGGAAGAATATTTGGAAGGACTAGCTGAAGATAAATACACTATTTAGAGGAAAATACAAATTACAGAAGTTATAAGGTGGGGCCAGGGAGATGGGTCAGAATCAGTGCTTCCCTGGCAAGCGCAAGGGCCTGAGTTCAATCCCTAGTTTCTACCACTCCCCCTCCACAACCCCACCAAAAAAAAAAAAATAGTTATAAATTTATGATTAGGGCACTTATGAGAAAAAATCATTTTTCCTCACAAGTTGATCATTTTTCTAAGGATCCTTAAATATCTGTAGTACAAGGGGTGATTTAAAAAAAACAATGAATGTTTAAACATTTTTTAAAAAATTTAAATTAGGTTAAATGATCTACTGTCAAGAGTGATGGGATAATTGTGTTAAAAGCAAAGGGAATATTTGTTGTAGGCAGATTAATTAGATAGAAATATTAAGGCCAACTAGATAGCTCAGCAGATTAAAGCATATGCTTAGGCAGATGCAGGGACTTGTAGTCTATGTAGACTACATATCCCCTACACTAAAATACATAAAAATAAAATAATAAAATGGATTGGTTCATTCATAATATTAAAAAATATATATTATAGGCAAACATAGGGATGGACCCTCAAAGGAGACAGCATAGAAGATACCTTACAACTGTGAGAGAGACAGATGCTTCTGCTGTGGGCCAGACATAAAGACTAAAGATCCAACAAATGCTTACCTCCCTAAAAATAAGCATCCAGGATTGATCATCACCTTGAGGAAGCCTGGAAGAGTCATTAATCCAAGTACTCCCGGCTACTGGATAAACTCCTGTTCTATATTCGTGCCTACTTGCCATGTGACTCTTCCTCATTTGGTCTTGGATTTAATCAATTTTACCTGAGCAATGGTGCATTTAACTTTACTTGTTGACCATAGTTTTGGCCACCTCATGCCCATCTAAGTCACTTCTGCACCTTACACCTGCCTTACCACATGGTTTTACTCTATAAAAGTCCCTAAAATAGCAGATTCCTAGGGAAACCTGCTCAAGTTCTCCTTCTGTTCCTCTCTCACACAGAGCTTCCTGTTCCCCAATAAATATATTCTGCTTTTAACCTCCATTGTTCCTAAAATTCATTTGTTGGTTTTAGAGAACATGAACTTGACCCAGGTACCTTTCAGTTTGGGAGTTTCATTTCCCTCTGTCATTTGGAAGAGGTTTGATGGCAATGTATCTTTTACAGTAATATGAATTTAAACACTCGCTGTAGATTTGTAGATTCTGATCGCCCCTACTATTAATGTAGAACACTGTGGGCATGTTCTCAACACTTTACCCATCCTACTCCTTTACCAGATTGTCTTATCCAATTTTCAGTTGTTGTGAATGCTGGTCCCAATAATCCACAGCTGCAGCCTTCCCCACAGACCTGTCACGTGGCCTACCCTGTATACAAATCCCCAAAATACCTGGCCTTCAGGGCCTGGGGAGATGGCTCAGTGGAATAAGCGCTTCTCTGGCAAGAGCAAGGGTCTGAGTTCAATCAGCAAAAAAAAAAAAAAAAAAGGGAAAAAAAATACCTGGCCTTCCTCCAACCTGACGTACAGACAAGAAAAACATTAGCTTCCTTGCCTAGATCACAGATATCTACAATGCCATGCATAGCTCCATGGAAACAGTTTAATCCTGCGTATCGCACTTTTTTATGCATTATATAGAGATTCATTCATATAAATTAATAATAAGAAATGTTCTTTTCAGCCTGAAACATTTTCAATATTTTAGTCAATACTTAATAATCTGAAGAATTTTCACACAAAGTGGATTTTTAAAAATTATTTTATAGCGCACACCAGTATTGTCACATACCCTAGAAGAACTTTTTTTTTTTTTTTTTTTTTTTTGTCTTTTTGAGACAGGTTCTCACTATGCAGTTCAGGCTGGCCTCTAACTCACTTTGTAGCTCAGGCTGGTCTCGAACTCACAACAATCCTCCTGCCTCAGCCTCCCGAGTGCTGGGATTACAGGCATGCGCCACCACGCCCGGCCTCCTAGAAGAACTTTGTGTTACTTGCCATTTTCTACAGCCGCAATCTTATGCAGGGAGGCCCCTTTCTGCAACTGATTGTGTGATTTCTAGAATGTGACTGCACATTGCACACTATATGATTCACATTTCTGTGTCATCATCAGATCTTGCCTTCCAGTGCTGAGTCTATGTTTCTCATCCCACTTTTCACTTTATTCCCTCTCAGTTGAGGACTGAAAGCCAAGGCAAGAAACAGAATCAGGATATATTTCCAAACAAGGAGGACTTCAAAGTCAGAAGGACAGAAGGAAGTGATCTGAAATAGGAATCAACTGCATAACAAAAGATATGCCATGACAAAGATGTGTACAAGTTTGCCAGCTGAGGGGTACCTCTAAGCCACAAATGCACACAGATAAACACACCACCAAAAATTCTCACAGGAAGGATTTGCCAACAATAGTTCAAGGAGTATATCCAGTTGAATATCATCTTGCCCCACTTTGTGGTCATCTGAGAGCCACACAGCCTGCATAAAATGAAGAGAAAAACATATCAAGGCTGCCACTTTGTGATCTTCCGTACTCTATTCTTCATCCTCAGGGATCAGATACTGTACTTCATACTACTGCACCAACCAATTGTTTAAGTGTATTGACAGGTTGTGGCTTTCTCTCCTAGCAATATGAAAACTTCTATGTTTCAAAAAGGACTATGGGTTAATGTCTTGCCATTTTTGTACTGGCTGGGTAAGGTTTAAGACCAAGTAAGAATTCAGAGAAAGTCACTTTTTCACAGATCTAAATCACATGAGTATGCGTATGCAATTCATTACCATCATAAAGATTGTAACATAGATTTATCTTATGCTTATATATGCTGAATAGTTTGAGCACTAAGCATGTAATAAAATACATACTTCCATTAAAATACAGAATTAGAGAAAAATAAGGATCGTAAAGAATTTTCCCATAATTGTATTCTGCATTTATATACCTTTAGAAGGTCACCTGGCATAGAATAGGAAACCCTGGCACCTGTGATGAAATACCACCCTCCTCTTTCTAATGTCCATTTGAGTGTGGACACCTAACATGGTCCCTCTGTTCTTCACTTCCCTTATCCATGATGTGTGTGAGCACATCCCAGGGCTATAGTGAGGAGGGACTATACCGTTCAGAGCAGTCCTGAATGCTGAGGAATGATGGCCAGCAACTGGTACCTCAATGCTGTGTAGCCCAAAGAACAAAAAGGAGCCAAATCAGACTCACTATTAGGAACCAGGCTTTCTCCTTTCTCCTATTGCTCAACTGCTGATTCCTGTAGCTAACATCTTGAATGCTGCTGACCTTTCAAGGCCAATATTTGGTGGAAAGATGGGGCCTCCCAAGGGCTGAGCAGCAGTTTCTCAAAAATGACCAGAGAGCAGAGACCTCAGTGTCTACCTGTGTGTCCCCTTTTTGATTGTGTGTTTTGTTGTTGCTGTTTGAGCTATGTATTCCCGATTACTATGTATTGTACAGGTAGAGCACAGACAGATTTCTTTCCACTTCATGAAGCAGGACTTGGAAACAGACTCTGATATCAGAACATCAATCAAAGATCCTAAAGTCTGGGCTTAAACACATGCAGAAAGGATTTCTCAGATAGTCACCCTTGAGAAAGCAAGTGAGTGTATTTCACATAGAAGAGAGTACTTGGAGACTGAAGGGTCGATTTGGGGATCTGGAGCTTTGTTCCAAATACTTGAATTATCCATGCCCATACATGTTCCCTAGAAGGCAGGTGTGGCCACATGACCCACATGGTATGTGAACAGAGGCAGCTCATGTGTCATTTCAGAGGGGAAGATTGACTTTGAAGCATGTGATTCACCACTTTCTCCATCCCCTCCCTTGCTAATGGTGAAGTATGAGCCAAGATTCTTTCTTCTGTGGCCAAGATTCTAGCGTGATTATAAGCCCTTAGAAATGCACAGAGGGCTCCACAGGTCAAGAGGGATATAGCATTTAAGCAAAATTAACTTTGTTGTAGTGAAACACTGAAATACTAGGACTGTTTTCCAGTCCATTACAGAAAAAATCAAGCATCGCTGTGATTCCTGTCATGCCGCCAGAGTCAGGGAAAACCAGCACACTGTGCTGGGAAGAATTGGTCTTACTGACAGGCTGTGTAACTTACCTATCAGCTGACTGTCCTCAGTCAGGTAACTGACTTCTCCTTTATGAATAAGGGCAGTGGTGCCTGCCTGCCCCAGTTACTGCACCATGAAGGAGGCCAACTTCACACTTAACAATGTCAACACGACCACTCACTCTGCTCACAGGTTTGGACATGTACATGTTAGACAATGCATATACTGGCTGACCCCCTCCTCCCCACTCCTGGACTGAGGCAGTAAATTTGAGGTCTGGGAAGGCTGGAGTCACCTGACGCTTGCTCATTCCAAGCCTGGAGGTGTGACAGCTGCTGACTGAGACCTCACTGCTGCTCCGCCCAACCTCTGATGCTCAGCCTCTGGTGCTTCCCTGGGCATCAAAGCCAAGCTGAGGCCAACTGATTTTTGTGGGCAAACCTCAGAAGTCACACAGCATCACTTCCACAGGGGCAGTCTCTCAATGAATCTTAAAATGCTGCCCAGGCTCAAGCATAAGAGGCACAGATTGCTTCTTCAGGGAAGCAGCAAATCTGTAAGAGAGTAAGTGGGACTAGAACTACTGTTATGGCCACTTTTAGAAAAGAAAATGGATCACAGCTGCACAGTTAAGGTGGAACAAGCTGAGCCAGTAAAGTGCTCTGAGAAATTAGTACCTATGTCTGGGGCAGTGTCCACCACACACAGTTGGAGCCACAGGTAACAGCCCCAACCCCCACCTGGCTTCCACTTTTTCCTCCAAGCCAGCTTTTCTCAGCCCCAGGACTCATTCTCAGGACCCTTTATTACAGACCTCAGACCAAACTAAGGGAAGCACAAAATGAGGAGTTAAGAAGCACACTAATGCTGGCCTCCACTGCATGTTCATGCAACAGTCTGACCACAGAGTAGGACAATTCCTTTGAGGCTGGACCACCCGAGGCTCAAGACTAGCTCCATTTAATATTTCTTTTGGAAAGGATGTGAGAAGTTTTGAGGTTTTATATTAGCTAAGATAACCCACCTACATATGTACAGTGGTACCAGCATTCTGCAAGGACATGCTAAAACTATTTGAAATCATTAGCAGAATATTCTGTGGGTTTTTACTAGACACAGGTATATAAATTCTGTTCAGATATAGGATATTCTTTAAGAGTAGATATGAAGGCAGCATGAGATAAACCTGTAACAGTCAGGATATGTACTAGATAGTCAGAAGGCTGAAATCATGGGATGACAACTAGCAAACTCCAGCTTATGCTTGAAAAGATTGCATTGTTTGTTGTTGGCCATGCTGTGTGGATCAGATAGCACAAGCCTCCTTGTCATTGAATGACCAATATCAGAAAGACCCAGAAAACAAGGTTGGCCAATAAGTAAGTTATTGCTTTGGTGTATGAGAGCCCTGGGGTTACCATTTCCTTCTCCCTTCTAGTACTCAGGATGCAAAAGAAGAGAAGCATACTATGCACCAAAATATTATGCCAGTGTTATGTGTAATTTGAAATCCATCAAGTTGCTGCCATTCTGATAAACCTTCTATTTAACATGAAATTGATCGAAGTACCATTGGCAGCCAAGTTAGGTAGAAAAAATGCAAGTAGATAGACTAGCCTATGCCCTCGAAAGGTCATAGAAGGCTGGAGGCTGGAAGCCAGGCTTCAAGTGAAGACAAACTGAGTGGAGGACAATGTGGCTTAATAGAGGAACAGCCTTGTTCAGAGCTTCTCAGAGAAATTCAGCTAACACAGGTGACGGGAAGAAAGCAGAGGGCTAGACATCCTGAAACTATATATCAGTCTGATATATGGGACCACTAGATCAAGCAAAACATAGATAAAGGACCCAATAAAATCACCAGCCAGTCCATGAAGCTGCTGGTGGGTTGAATCAAGGCTACTTCTCACCGTACTTGGAATCTTAAAAGAAGTGGGAGTAAAAAGATATACTAAAATAATGTGACTAGTTCAAGTTTACAGGATAGACTTAGGATATAAGGTCCCTTCTCTTCTGCCTCCCTCCAAGCAAAAGACATTACAGTCCCACAGTGAAATCTTTCTTTTTCATTTTTAGTTTTAAGTAAATCTTTTATTTATTTATTAGGTACAGGGTCTTGCTGCACAACTTGGGTTCATAATGGTCCTCCTTTCTCAGCCTCCCTAGCATTGGGATTACAGACATGTGCCACCAGGCCCGGTTTCCATGGCTGGCTCAGAGTGGAGCCAGCACAGCATGTATTACTGGGGATCAAACCCAGGCCCTTGTGCTTGCCAGGCAGGTGCTTCGACTGGCAAGCTATCTCCCAGGCCCTGCACAATGAATTTTGTAGACTGAAGATGCTCCTTCCTTGACAAGTGGTCAATTTTCCTTTTTTGGTTTTTGTTTTCTTTCTTTCTTTTTTCTTTTCTTCCCATTCTTTTTGTGCATGAGAGTGCTAACTGGAACCACTAGGAATAAGATTAAATACTTCAGGGATATGTAGAGAATAAAACAGCTAACTCCTCCACTAACCTGTGATTAGAGAGGTGTGAGAGAACTAAACAGCCTTGCACCTGAGCACAGCAGAACCCAGGGCTTTCCCCCAAACAACCAGGGACAGGAGCACAAAGGCACCCCACAGTACTCCCTATCTTACCTGAGTAGGTTACAGACTACAGCAGAGACAGGTGACTGTGGCACTGGAACTTGTAAAGCAAGGAATGGAAAATTAGCCCCACACCTAGGAGAGGACTAAGAATTGTGACTGAGTGGCCATGCAATACAACAGCAGGAGCAGAGAACCAGACTACATCACAGCATCCCACTGCGTCCTGCAACACGTGACCTGAGAAGACAGAGATTCGCCAGTGGAAGAAGGAGATCAGAAGGCTGAGCAAGGACTAGGAGGAGCCAAGGGTGCACAGGACTAGGGACAGCACCCTGTTGCTATGAACAGTACAGCCACTGGGCGAGAGATGCTGCCCAGAGAAACAACACAAGGAGAGGAAGGCAGGGACAGACAGGAAGTACTGGCCAGAGACTCTGGCCCCCAGCCCCCACATACCCTATAGCCTCCAATCCAGCACCAACTACTGAAGGCAAGGCGGCATTATCTAACAGTTTTGGACTTCTAGTAGCACCAGAGGAATTTTGGTGGTTTTCTTTTCTCTTTTCTTTTCTTTTTTTAAATGTATTTACTACAGGGTCTACAGGGTCTCACTACACAGATAGGACTCATAGTGATCTTCCTGTTTTTGGCCTCCCAAGCTTTGGGATTAGAGGCGTGCAGCACCATATTCAGTCTCAGTCACCATTCAATGAAGGGGGGCAGCACGGCATGCCCAGGATTAAACCTGGTCCCTGTGTCTGCCTGAGCAGCAGCTTTAATCCACAGAGCTATCTAGCCAGCCCTGGTGGCTTTTTTCCTATCATTTACTTGATTTTTTGGTTGGTTTATTTCCCATTCTTTTTCTTTCTCATTTTCTCTTTTACCTATACTTTTCTTCTAGCGTATTAGTCTTTCCCCCCCCTTTGCTTAATTTACCTATCTAGAGTTATTCATAGTTTCATAAATGAAGAGTCTCCCTAATTTTTCTGCTTAACTTCCATTGTTTCTCCTTACTTCTTTATTCTGTCACTTCTTCTCTAGCTTGCCAAAGCTTGCATGATCATACCTTCATACTCCAGCCTGACTTCTACTTCAATTATTATCAGTTACCTCTGTTTTATCCATTGTGCTTCTTACATTTCTTCATGACAAGAGGAAGATGAAACTACTCTACCCAGGAAAAGCCTTTTGCACGTAAGCTCCCAATATATGATCAGTTCTGTGAAATAACTGTAGATTTTCCTTCTGTGGTTAAAAGTACAAGATGAACAGCTGCCACAGTTTGTGAGTTTGTGAACTCTGGTTAGTGCTAATTACACTACTTTGGGGTTTTTTTTTTTGTTGTTGTTGTTGTTTGTTTGTTTCTTTGTTTGTTTTCTGGAACTAGGGATTGAACCCTTAGCACTTTACCAGGCAAGCACTTATTCTACTGAGCTATCTCCCCAGCCCCTAATTATAATACTTTGTTCTAAAATTAATTAATTAATTAATTTGTTTGTTTGTTTGTTTGATGCAGGGTCTTGCTACACAGCTCAGACCCATAGTGATCCTCCTGTCACAGCCTCCCCAGAGCCACCAAACCTGGTTTCAGGGCTGGCATGGTACACCCAGGGTTCTGAGGCTAGCATAGCATGTGGTATCAGGGATCAAACTTGGATCCTTGTGCTTACCAGGCAGGCACTTAGACCACCTAGTTATCTCCCTAGCCTCTATACTACTTCAGCTAGGATGCCATATCTGCTCTCAGCAGTTCTCACTTCTATAACAATACTGGGAATTTCTGGGGTAATAACCTGAACATACAAGTACCAAAGAACTGCTGACTATGCCAAACAGATCCTAACATTTCACAGTTAATTAGAAATGTAGGATCTTGGGATAGACAAAAATCAAGAGCAGCCTACACACAGAATACATGCCTACGGAACAAACCTTACCTAGCGAGGTCTTAATACTAGTGAAAAAAAGCTACCTGCTACAAAAAATTACAAGGATCAACACAGAAAACAGATCAAAATATTTACTATATAAATTGACAAGACAGAGAGACAAAATGTAACCTCAGACCTCCAGTACACCCAGAACAAATCCAGGAGGTAACAATACAGAGGAAAATGTGACACACACATCTGACATTTCTGAAATGACAGCAACCAAAATAAACAAGTCTTATGTAGGAAATCAGATCAGAAATAATTTGTCAAGTTAAAAGAAAAACAGCATTCATAAAGGAGTTGCTGATAAAATCTAGAGTACAAATAGATTTTAAAAATAGATACTGATAGAAGAGTATGGAAACAGTAAACAATCAATATAGGAGAGAAATAGAATGCACAAAATGGATTCAAACAAATATCCAGGAAATTAAAAATTCCACTGAAAGAAACTGAAGATAGACATTCAGACCGGGAAGACTTGGTTGAGGCTAGTGACCCTGAAGGAAATAAACAAATAACAAAAGAAAAGAAGATCAGGAAATAACAATTCAATAGCTGCAAGATGACACAGGAAAAATAAAATAAGAATAATTGGTGTCAATGAAAAAGTAAGAGTCAGGGCTAGCCAGATAGCTCAGTGGACTAAAGACCATGCTTAGGAAGGTGCAAGGACTGGGGTTCAATCCCTGGTGTGTGTGCCAGCCCTGCCCCTTAGGCATGCTGAGGTGGAGATTTGAGACTGGGCGTGGTGGCATGCATCTGTAATCCCAGTGCTTGGGAGGCTGAAAACAGGAAGATCATTATTAGTGTGGTCTATGTAGTGAGACCCTGCAGACCCTGTACTCGATACATTTTTTAGAAAAGTGAAGAAAAAGCAAGAGTCAAAGTAAGTGAAATAAAATATTATTTGTAGAAGTAATTGGAGAAAGTTTTCCTAGCATGGGAACAGAAACTGACATACAGTAAGTGAAGCATATAGACCTTCAATTAACCATAAAATATATCTCTATATTATTCAGGCATATAATAATCAAGATCCCAGAAATTCAGCACAAAAACAGAATATTGAAAGCTATTACAGAAAAGAAACAGACCAACTATAAAAGAAATCCCATTAGAATCATGGCATACTTCTCAATACAAACCACCAAATCAAAGAACTTGGAGTTAAATATTTCAAGTCCTGAAAGAAAACAACTTTGAAGCCAGATTGATGGGAAACTACCTGCAAAACTATCTTTCAAAATCAATGGAGAGATAAGATACTTCCACAACAGAGAACAACTAAAGAAATGCATGGCCACCAAACCAACACTACAAGGAGTACTGAAAGATATTTTGGACAGAGATAGAAATGACCACAATTCCAAGAACAACAAAGGAAAGAAACCGTCAAGCAGAGCAAGCATTTAAATGAAGGAGAAAAGTAGCTAACAACTAGCAGGAAAATAATATTAAAAAGATAAGCAAATACATGTCAATTATAACCATCAATGTAAGTGGCCTCAGTTCACCAATCACAAGAAATAGACTGGAACAATGAATCAAGAAACAAGATCCAATAGTTTGCTGTATGAAAGAAACACATTTCACTCAAAAAAATTCATAGAGTGAAAGTCAAAGAATGGAAAACAATAGTCCATGCAACAGAAACCCAGAAAAGGCAGGGATAGTTACTCTGTTTGCGGACAACATGAACTTCAAACCAAAAATGACCAAAAGAGATAAATAAGGTCAGTGCATACTTGTTAGGGGAAAATTTCAAGAGAAAGAGAAAATATCCATAAATACGTGTGCACCAAATACAGGAATACCCAAATATATAATAGACATAAGAAATCAAATGAGCAATAGCACAATTGTCATAAAAGACATTAATATCCTTTTGTCACAAGTAAATAAATCAGACAAAAAAAATTAAGCAAAGATATATCAGAACTGAACCAAACCTTTGAACAAATAACTTGGTAGATGTTTACAAAGTGTTCCACCCAACAACATGAGATACATGTTCTCCTCTGCTGCACATTGGACATTCTCTAAAGTAGACCATACAGGGCAGGGGAGGTAGCTCAGTGGTCTAAGTGTCTGCCTGGCAAGTGCAAGAACCTGAGTTTGATCCCCAGTACTGCATGTTGTGCTGGCCCCTGAGCCCCAGGTGTGCTAGTGCCCTCCCAAAACTGGGTGTGGTACTGCATATCTGTAATCCTAGAGCTGAGGCAGCATGCTGAAACAGGAGGGTCACTATGAGTCCAAGCTGCATAATGATACCCTGTATCAGATAGATAGACAGACAGACAGACAGACAGACAGACAGACAGAGATAGATAGATAGATAGATAGATAGATAAAATAAACCATATACTTGACTATAGAGCATGCTTAAGTAAATGCAAAAGAATTGAAATCATCCCTTGTATGTTATCTGACAGTAGTGAAATGAAATTAGAAATTAATTGCAAAAAAACTCACAAAAATTTCGTGAACATATGGAAATTAAATAATCTCCTCCTGAACAGCCAAATGGTCACAGAGAAAATTAAAGAAGAAATTAAACAATATCTACAATTAAATGAAAATGCATATACAACACACTAGAACACATGAAACCAATGATAGCAGTCCTAAGCGGTACTATAGCGGTGAATTCTGACATCCAGAAAACAGAATAAGCACAAATAAACAAGCTAATGTTTCACTTGAAGCTACAAGTACAAAGCCCATAGAAAGGAAGAACTTACAAAGATCAGAGTAGAAGTTAATACAATTGAGTCTTAGAAGAAAAGACAAAGAATTAGTGGATTAAAGAGTTGGATTTTTAAAAAGATTAGTAAAACTAATAAATCCTTAACCAATCTTATGAAATAAAAGGAAAGAAAAATCTCAAATTCATGGAATGAGGAATAAAAAGGATAAAATCATGACAGATCCTGTGGAAATTCAGAATAACATCAATACCTACTTTGAAACTCTTGCTCTCCTAGGATGAAAACTACAGAAGAAATGGAGATTGCTAGGTACATATGAATTACCAAAGGGGAATTAAGAAGCTAAAAAATTCTGAAAACCCAATATCAGTCAATAAAATTGAAAATGTGACTAAAAAGTTAGCAAGAAAGAAAAATCCATGCCCTGGTGGACTCACAGCTGAATTCTACAAGAAATTTATGGAAGATTTAATGCCAAGGCTCCTCAAATTCTTTAATGAAATTAAAAGGGAAGCAATACTCCCTAATTCATTCCTGAAGATGAGCATACTCTAACACCAAAACCAGAAAAATACCCCTCCAAAAGAAAGAGAACCACAGGCCAAATGTCCTACTAAACATAGATGCAAAAATATGAATAAGATACTGGCAAGCAGAATATAGCAAATAGTTAGGAAAATAAGAGCATGATCAAATGATATTCACCCCAGGAATGCAGGAAAGACTCAACCTATGCAAATCAACAAATGTAATACACCATATCAACAGAGCCCAAGACAAAAATCACATGATCATCTCAATAGATGGAGAAAAGCTTCTGATAGAATACAACATCCATTCTTCATGAAACCCCTACAAAAAATTGGAATAGATGGCATAGTGCTTAACACACTGTGGCACCTTGAGAGGTGCAGAAGCTTAGCTAAGCAACTCAGGAGACTAGGTATCTTATTTATAAATATCCTGAGCCAGTGCAAAAGGAGGGAATGGATAAGGTGCAAGTGTAAAGGACCCATGAGAGGGTGAAAGCCTTCATATATTATAAGGGAGGAAAAGAGGCTTCCTCTTACTGGTTTTGCTGTTTTCTGCCCCCTTGAAGGTTGTTCCTATACCATGCCAGGCTGCCTGGGAGCCATCTGATTATGGACTAAACCTCCACAAACTATGCTAAATAAACCTTGCCTTCCTTAATTTTGGACACTAGGTATTTTCTCTTACTAACAAAAGAAAAGTAACCAAGACAGATGGTATTTATCTCAATCATCTAAAAGTCATCTATGACAAACCAATAATCAACATTATACTAAATGGGAAAATATACCCTGAATAATTTCATTCTAAAATTGGGGATAAGACAAGGATGTCCACTGTCATCACTCCTGTTAGTACAGTTCTGAAAACACAAGAAAGACAATTAGATAAGAGAAAGAAATAAAAGAAATAAAGACAGGAAAGGAAGGACTTAAATTATTATTATTGGCAGATGACATGATACTCTACAAATAAGAACCCTAAAACTCCACCAAAAGACAGCTAGCTTTAATGTGCAAATTCAGTAGTGTAGATAGGTAGAAAATCAACTCTCAAAAATCAATAGCTTTTCCACTGTTTGTTGGAGTGCAAAATGATGCAACCACTGCAGAAATCAGTACAGAGATTCTTCAAAATGCCAGGATTAAAGTTCCCATTCAATCTATCCATTCCTCTTCTGGGTATCTTTCCAGAAGAACTAAAAACATCATATCAAAGGACTAGGGAGATAGCTCAGTAGAATGAGTGTCTTCCTGGCAAGTGCAGGGTCCTGAGTTCAATCCCCAGTACACACACACACACACACACACACACACACACACACAAATCATATCATAGCAATATATGTGAACCTATGTTCGTAACAGTGCAACTTGTAATAGCCCAATCCTGGAAACAACATAAATGCTCATCATTCAAAGAATGAATAACAATGTTGTGGTCTTTTTATACAATGGAGTACTACTTAGCCATCAAGAAAAATAAATTTGAGACTTTTATATGAAAATGAATGCAACTTGAGACCATACTCATAAGTGAAATAAATCAGACTCACATGTGTAAATATACATTGTCCCCCTATTAAAAACTGAAAGATTAAGCAAAATACAAACTGTATAATAGATATTGTGAAAGAGAAAGAAATTATTCAAAAGGAAGAAACAATTGGAATGGAAGAAAGGATTGAAAAGAAGGGAACAGAAAAGATAAAAAATACTATTTAGATATCCTTCTAAGTATAAGTCTGAGAATTTTATAGGTAAATGGGTGCAACTTGAGACCATATTTATAAATGAAATAAACCAGGCTTACATGTATAAATATCATATTGTCTCTCTGGTGTGAGAAATTGAAAGAGTAAATATGGTGTAAAATATAATAGGGAGAAATTCTTTTTTCTTTGGAAGTTATGAGCAGAATCTATTTATTGAAGGAAAGAAAGCTCCTGTCTGAGAGAGGGACAGGAGGGGGGGCCTAAGCAAGTTGTTTCCCCAGAAATTCTCACCAAGGGGAAAACCATTATGTTGGAAAAGGGGAAAGAAAGGAAAGGAAAGGAGAAAAAAACTTAAGTTGGTTATACTATTACTCTCTCTTAGTTCATAGAAAAGAAAGGCTCGTGCTAATATCCACTGGAAAATTTTTTATGCTCATATCTTGTTCTTTGAATAACTTTTGAAGATAATGATATATAATGTATTAACTATTCTTATTCTCTTATCACCTTATTGAGAAATTTATAAACATTTTTCCATAAAATAAAAACACAAGTATTTTCTTTGTCTCTAACTCTATTGCATTCTGTACATTTCCTACAGCCTCACTCTCAGCCCTGCTCCATTTAAGCTTGCTGTGAGAAGATAAAATTGATTCCTCCTCCTTGGCTTATCCTGCCTGATCTGCATATGCTCCAGCAGTCCTTGGGAAACATTGAGGCCTTTGGCTCTTTCTAGGAAGGCCTCTGGCTTCCTGATATGCTTGCTGAGCCACTTCTTCGGAGACAGGAGGACTCCTGAGTCACTGCCTAGGTTTCAAATACTGAGCTCACCATTTTGTAGCTGTTCAGTGCTGGAAGGAAACCTTTTGGTGCTAGAACAGACACTCTAGTATTCTTCAGAAGAGAAGAGTAATGCTGACTTTCCATGGTGATACAACACAGAAGTAATTTGTATAAGCTATGTTGTAGTCCGAAGGTCCTGATAAAAGTCAGTTAATGTTATGGTATCACCTGCTGCTCTGATGTCTCTTCTCCAAGTTCTTCTCTGAACCATTCTTAGCTGTATTTCTGAGGCAATAATTCTTGAAGCTGTAATTATGAATTATTTCTCTAACAGTCAGGTGACTTGTTCCAGGTTGGGTGGCTGTGGGGTCAGTGGAGTACAGTGGATGGCATGGCTTGAATGTGTCATGGAGCAAGTCAAGAGACATATTTTGGTCTGGAGCTGGGTATATTTGTGTGGTTTTATGGGTGGAAAGGGTTCAAGTTACAATAGAAATGCACGGTCCCTTGTATAGCCACAGAAGGACCATTGTTCAGGTGAAGGGGAGGGGTCATCCACAGCTGGAAAGGTAAAGGCTTATCTACAGGTGAAAGAGAGAAAAGTATGAGCTAAGGCGTACTGACCTTTTAAGAGCTTTAGGATTTCTAAAAATTAGTTTTTTGGGAAGGAGTTTAGATTCACTTTTGTGTCCTGAAGCTCTAGTTTTTCTCAAAAGTACCATTTAATATTACCATTTCCTAATCTGTGGGTGTCTTTCGTTCTGCTATCCTACCTCAAACTCAAATATAGTAGGGAATCCAGAAGGAGACATATGCAGAATTTATTTAATGGTATTCACAGAGCTGAACAGGGGACTCAGCACTGCAATACAGTCAGGAAAGGCACCAGCGTATCAGTGCAGCAGCTCACAGCTCCAGTCTACTGCTGCACTGTCTCAAGCTGTGCCTACCCAGAGGAAGGAAACTTGAACTCTGCTTGGACATAGTAGAATCCCCCTGCATAGGAGGCCCCTGTTCCAGGTATTCCTAGCTGCACCACCTGTAATTACTTTAGAAAGAATTTGGTATCCATATTTATGTATTAGATGATCTCAGGAAGACAGAACTTTAAAGTGAAGGATATGGGAAAGGCCTGCCATTCAGGGGACACTAGGATGAATTTCTAGGAACAAATCAAGAATAGAGATCGCCTGAATCCTCTGAGGCAACCCTTAGAAGGCAGGGTTCTTCTACCTGAAGAACCCGCTGCAGGGTAGCTGCTCCGCACTGCCCAGCCTGCCTGCTCTCGGCTCCGCCCATTGCTGCCTCAGAGCCCCCTGGAGCCACGCCCCCGCGCGCCGATTGGTCCTCCGGGTCTGATGAAACTTCCCTCGGTGTTACACGAAGGGAGCAGAAGTCTGGGATCAGCCTCTTTCCTCCTGCGCTCCCAGCTCCGCGTGAGCTCGGCTAGGCCAGCGAGCCCACCGGCCCGGGGCGCCCAGGTGAGCAGGGTCGCCCCCTGCGCCGCGCTCTGCAGGTCCCCGAGGCCGCTAGGATGCGCTGCAGCTGCGCCCTGGGCAGACGCGGTTCCGGGTGCCGGGCGGATGCTGTAGCTCCTGCAGGGGACTGAGGGCTCCTGGCGATCGCCTAGTACCTGGGAGCGAGCGGGCGAGTGCTGGGTGTCCCAGGTTCAGGGAGCCGGGAGGAGGTCATGGCCATCTACTGTGGCCCTGGTGGAACGACCTTACTTTTAATCTGATGGCCTGGAATTCGGCCCGCGGGGTCCCCCTGTGTCGGGGGCTCCGGCGGCGCAGCTGCGGGGAGGGGCATGCGCGTGCCGGGTGCGGTTGGGCTCAGCTCGTTCCCTGGGGTCTCCGTCAGCACCTCGTTGTCCGTGCTCCGGGCCAGCCCTGCCTCCTCACCTTCCTTCTCTCTCCCTCTCTCTGCCTCCTGCAGTCCGCAGACTCCCGGAATCCTTGTGGGACCCTGCCGAGGAGGCGTGCTCTGGTGACAAGCGGCTCAGAAACAGGCGAGTGCCAGGCTTCTTCGGCAACATCTGCGGGCTTCCGAGCCACGTTACAGTTCTAAACAAGGGGTGGGCTTCCTTTTCCTCCTGAGGTGGTGGACAGTATTTGTTCCTTCCCGTCCCTTGCCCCGGGGCTTGATGATCTGAAAACTGCCAACTCTTTTAATTGATTGGATAACTGTACAGTTAATTAGAAGTGGTAGTTCTTGCACCTTCCACAGTTGGTTATTAGATATTTATTTTGTTGTTGTTTTTTTCTTTCTCTGTGTTATTTTTCCCCCCCCTTGGGGTCTCTGTTATGTATACAGTTCATACAGACCTTCAATTCATTGTATAGTCAGTCCTAGGATCCTCTGGCCTCGGACTCCCAATTGTTGGATTATAGTCATGCATCGCCTCCTTTGGCTCCCTGAGTGAGGTCTTAACCTAAAAATAGGATGACTTGGTGAGATTTATTTATTTTATTTTTTTTGGTGGAATCAAGGGATTGAACTCAGATCCTTGCACTTGCCAGGGAAGCACTTATTCCACATAGCCCATTTGGTGAAGTTTAAGTACAGAGCACAAAATAAATACTCTGAGGTGGCTCTGGCCTATTGGGTTGCTGCTTGAACAGTTGATATGATGGACCAGTCTGCCTTGAGATGTCCTGAAAGTTGGAAATACACCAAAGTTTTCTGATAGTTTAATAAAAAAATCAATGTAAAATATATCATTTCGTATTCATGTGATTACTCATTTTACATAGATGTTTTCTGACAGTTTAGTAGGAAAAGCAGTATAAAAGATCTCATATATTTTTATTTATGTTTTTTTTTTTTTTTTTTGTCTTTTTGAGATAGGGTCTCACTATGCAGCTCGTGCTGGCCTTAAGCTCACTTTGTAGCTCAGGCTGGTCTCAAACTCAAAACAATCCTCCTGCCTCAGCCTCCCGAGTGCTGGGATTACAGGCCTGAGCCACCTCGCCCTGCCAAGATCTCATATTTGAAATGGTGCTATTTTGGGCATATTAAAGTATTCCTGGGGGTTGGCCAAATAGCTCAGCAGATTAAAGCAGCCCAGAGGCCTGGCTAGGTCTGTCATGCCAGCCCCGCCCTTGGGGCTGGCTGAGAAGGCAACTGAGACTGGGCATGTTGGCGTGTACCTATAATTCCAACTCTTGGGAGGCTGTGAACGGGTGGATCACTATGAGTCTGATCTAGTAGTGAGACCCTGAAGACCCATCCCTAAAATATTATATATATATATATATATATATATATATATATATATATATATGGATCACTTTCAATAAGAACACTTCATTTTTCCCCATTTTTTACATAAATACCCTCCACTTATTTGAAAAAAAAACATTAAAAAACCTAAAATAATTCAACATTGTAAATGATTCATGAATCCATCAGCTTTAAGTCCTAATAGTAAAACACTGGTAATGGGCTAGAAACATTAGAACTTACAAACTCTTACTGCTTGACAATCACAGGCTGCATGTCTATAATACTGACATTTCCATTTTGATTCTAGTTTAGAACTCACTAAGGTTCAAATCTCTCATTTTGTTTCTGCTAGCCCCAAATATTTTTCATTTTAAAAGGGAGAAGAAAAGTTAACTTTTTAAGTTTTGAAAATTCAATGGTTATTGTATTATATCCACAGGAAGTACGTCCGTTTGTGAAGAGTGAGAAAGGGTTAATCAAAACAATACCTAGTAGACTGGGGAGATAGCTCAGTGGAATAAGTGCTTACCTGGCCTGTGCAAGGTCCTGAGTTCAATCCCTGGTACCACCAAAAACATAAATAAATGAAAAATGTAAAACAACAACACCTAGAGTTGTAACATATACAGAAATGTGTTTCACAAATCATTATTTTCCTTCCTTTTTCCACTTCTTTTGTCTTCACTTCAGTAGTCAGTGTGTTTCCTGTACAGACCAAGTACCTAAAAACAGGGATTTAGTGTTGAGAAGACATGTAACTGCTGCCCACTTATTCTGAAAGCATTTTCCCACACCCTTCAAAATAGTATCAACTCTTGGGGCCAGGAAAATGGCTCAGCAGAGTACTTCCCTGGCAAGCGCAAAGGCCTGAGTTCAATCCCTAGTTCCACAAAAGAAAGAATATCAACTCTAAAATCTTAGTATGATTTTTCCCTGAATCTCAAAATAAATCTTTCATGATATGCTGTTCAGTCCCTGCAGGGGACTGCCCAGGACAGGAGGCACTTCTTTTCCATGTTGCTCAAGTGGGTACTATTTTATCATTTTCCTGTGGCCCTGCTCCAATGCCCACCAGAGCTGTAGTTCATGTAGTCATAAGTGAAATGTCCTCAAAGGGTTGTTCAGAATGATGGATACAACTTGAACCTGTAATTTTTCTTTGGGTGGCTCGGTCCCAAATTGTGTGGGCCTTTGTTACTGATTTTCATTTAAAAGAAAGAGAAAAGTAGTTTTTGCCAAGTTGCAGATTTATAAAAGTAACTATTGAGATGACAGTATAGAAATCAAATAGCCTTTTGTTTCAATGTTAACTTGAAATTAGAAACTGAATTTAGCGTTGTAGGAAATATTTGCTTCCTGACCTGCAAGGGTACACTAAACTTTACATTTGTTTCAGCAGTATTTTATAACTGATTTCATTTGCTTTTTTACTGACTAGTGCAGACAGAAATATTTGAGAAAAATTTTATTAAGGATACTTTGATAGTGAAAAGTTTGGGACCTATGTCAACTTAAAACTGCTCTTGCTCCTCTTAGGACATCTGATGAGAGATTATTGGATTTTTCCTTCTCTTCAGCTACATTTGAATAAGTCAGCTAGAGGTAGGCCAGAGGTGTAAAATGCTTAAAAGCCCTGTATGTCTTAGTATTACCCTCAGTGGTACGTGTGATCTGCTATTATCCCACCCCTGTGCTACCTGAAGTTCACAAAGTAAATAGAGGACACTCAGTTGTCAAGGAGATAATACTGCTCTGGGGAATCTACGAAGCTGAGAAATTTTAAGAACTCCGGCAGGGAAGAGTTGAGCCTGGGATCTTTGTTAATTCTGAGCCACTTGCCCTGGGATCTTAGTGCACTCCAGTCCACTGAATGTGTGGCCTGGGTGCCTGGCCTCCAGCTAACCACTAAGATCCTGAGGTGGGACAGGTGCAGGCTTTGGCCGAGTTCTAAGTGACACAGTCACTTTCAATGTAAAAGCCATCCATCTTTTTTTGAATCCTTGTAAATAAATGATGTCATCTCTTCCCGGGTGCCTGCCAAACTCACAGAAAACTTATGCTGAAGATGAGGAGATTTTTATGTCTCAGCTTCTGAAGTATGTTGCACAAGTTTTGGAACAGAGATATGCTTCTGGCTTCTATTGGATGTTGAGTGCTGCTCTGCTGTGCTTTTGTCTTCCTAGAGCCCGGAACTCGGTGGCACGATGTGTGGCATCTGGGCCCTCTTTGGCAGCGACGACTGCCTGGCAGTGCAGTGCCTGAGCGCTATGAAGATTGCCCACAGGGGCCCAGACGCGTTCCGGTTTGAGAATGTCGATGGCTACACCAACTGCTGCTTTGCCTTCCACCGGCTGGCAGTGGTGGATCCTCTGTTTGGGATGCAGCCAATTCGACTGAGGAAATACCCTTCTTTGTGGCTCTGTTACAATGGCGAAATCTACAACCACAGGGCGGTAAGGAAGAAGATCCCCGAACATGTCTGCTTAGGACTCACACTCAGGGCTGACTGGTTGTAATCATTTTTCTGTCATGTGTGATTTTGGAAAAAGTCTTCTGTGTTCATGATCTCATTTGTTCCAGCCGTAGCCGTGCAGGCGGCTGATGCACAGAGCGGGGAGGTGACGTGGCCACCCAAGTAATAGAAATGGGGTTATAATTTACATTCTTTTTACTACTTTTATGTACGTTCTTATTTGGCACAGGGTCTCACATTTATTATGGTTGTTCCAGTTGTGCAGCGGGAGGGGTAGGTCAGCCGCTGAAGGGAGCTCGCTGTAGCAGGGAGCAGACAGCCTCACTCACTGCTGGTGTAACAGACTTCCTGAAGGACCAAGCACAGAACTGATGACTTGGAGGACCCACTTTTAGGAAATGTGCTCAGAGCACAGCTTTGGAGGACGTGAACCCCAAACTGAGACTCAGTGAGCAGAGATCACCTAGTCAGGTTGGGAAGAGTTTTGGCTGCCAGCGGAGTGGCAGGTGTAGAAGCCCCTGGTGGGAAGAAAGCATCCTTGGGCTGTAGGGAGTGTGAGGCATGTGGGGAAGGGAGACAGTGTGCAGCGGGATGGAGGAGCCTTGATAGGAAGGAAGTTGGACTATCACTGGAAGGGCAGAAGCAATCCTGAGAAGAAGGGAGGAATAGGGTTGAATAGTTTGGAGATGATCATATTCATAATACTTCTACAGAAGGCCAGTGAGAGAGGCCGCTGAATAAGAAGTTTGTACCTCACTTAATCAAAACCAAAGGTAGAAAGGGAATGTGCTGCAGTAATGTATATTAGGCTTTTAGCAGCACTGAAACCACTGCCTAGTCTAATGAAGCGGCTTCAAAGATGAGAGCAGGTGAAGAGGTGGAAACTTTGATCCTAAGAAGCCAGGTTTCATAATAAGAAACTTCTAACCCAGGATTATTTGTATAGTGTTTCATAACAACTTTTTTCTTTTTTTTTTGCGGCACTGGGGATTGAACTGAGGACTTTGCGCTTGCCAGGCAAGCACTTATTCTACTGAGCTATCTCCCTGGCCCTATAACAACTTTTTAATCTACCTTTTGCAAGCTAGTTTTTATTGTTCAGCCTTCTCTCCAAAATCTGAGTTTTTAAAAAAAAAACAAAAAACAATTCTGAAAAATGTCAGCAATGATCATGTAGATTGAGTAAGTAGAATGGCTAAGAACAACGGGGTTTGAAGTGTGGGAGTGCAGGGGTGCATTTTGAAGGGCATTACGGGCAGTATGTCCATTACTGAAGTAAAAAGCTTTGTAATGGAGTATTAATTGGCTAATGCACGAAAAGCTAACCCTTGGCTTTGCTCTGCTTCCTCAAGCTTCAGCAGCACTTTGAATTTGAGTACCAGACCAATGTGGATGGAGAGATAATTCTTCATCTGTACAACAGAGGAGGCATTGAGCAGACCGCTGGTATGCTGGATGGGGTGTTTGCCTTCATCTTACTGGACACTGCCAACAAGAAAGTATTCTTGGGCAGAGACACCTATGGCGTCAGACCTATGTTCAGAGCCATGACAGAAGATGGATTTCTGGCTGTGTGTTCAGAAGCTAAAGGTAATCATGAAATTAATTTTAATTGAAACATTATCTTTCTTGGTTCCTTCCTTCCTTCTTTCCTTCCTTCCTTCCTTCCTTCCTTCCTTCCTTCCTTCCTTCCTTCCTTCCTTCCTTCCTTCCTTTTTTTTGTCTGTCTGCCTGTCTTTCTTTGGCAGTACCAAGGATTAAACTCAGGCCCTTGCGCTTGCCAGGCAAGTACTTATTCTGCTGAGCTATCTCTCTGGCCCCACGTGCTTTCTTCTAGATCATATTTAGATATCCCTTAAGGTGGCTCCAGATTTTTACAAATCACTGAGTGAGTTATGCATTCTCTTAGCTTTGATTCATTGTATTTTTAGTAGGTGAGCTCTATTTTTTATCACTTACATTTTGCAGTCCTTGAAGGACAGCTTTATATTTTTTTTTATGTGTTGTCCAGCTAATAAACTCTGCATTTAATTTGATCTTGCTTGTGCTTTTAAGTCTTCCTATATAATGCAATCTAACAATTGGGCCTGTAGTTATTGTACTTTGCAGAAGCCATTACATTTTACACAGAGTTTCACTGATGTGTAATTTATATCGTGTATAATTTACCATGAAAAGTATGCAAGTTGGTGACTTTTGCTAGTGTCAGGTCTGTAACCAGCACTCTAGTCCAATTTTTAACATTATTTATGTCCTCAACAATAAGCTGTTTACCCTTTAGCTATAATTTCCCAACCCGCTTTTACTATCATTTGCAGCTTTGACCCTCACTTTAGTCCATAGCAATCATCAATGTGGTTTCTTCCTCTGGATTGTTTTTTTTCCCCTTGCTATGGATCATTTGGTTAAAAAGATTAGGACACTTTATGGTTTGAAAAAAATGAGCAGATGTACAGTTCCCTTATAATGTCTCTGTCCTGCCATGTTCTTCTATTGCTAGTGTTTTGGCAAATGATACATTTGTTAGAATTGATGAGTTGATATTGCTATATGATTGACTAATGTCTATTTGTTTGCATTAGGGTTGATATGTTTTTCAAAAAATGCTTAATATCCAATATCCACTGCTATGCAGGCAGTTCCATTGTCCTAACCAACTGAGGTGCTTCTCATTCATCTTTCCTCTTTTATTGCCTGAAACCCTGGCTATCACCAAGCTTTTTCCTATTTCCATAACTTTGCCTTCTTTAACAAGAATATCATGTGGTTACAATGGTGTAGAGTGGGCTGGCCAGATGGCTCAGAGGACTAAAGCACCTGAATAAGCAGAGCTCAGTGGCTGGGTTCGATCCCCGGTGTGCCGTGCTGGCCCTGCTCCTGGGGCACACTGAGCCTGCCATTGAGACTGGGCTGAGACTGGGCATGGTGATGGCACCTGCAATCCCAACACTTGGGAGGGGGAAAATAGGAGAATCACAAGGAGTTTGATCTATGAGGTGAGACCCGGTAGACCATGTAACAAATTTTTTAAAAATTAAAAAAAATTTTTTTGCATAGTATATGGCCTCTTCAGACACTCCTCTTTCACCTAGCCATATGCATTTAAAGTTCCCAAATGTCTTTTCATTACTTGATTGCTCATTTTTATTGCTAAGTAACATTTCACTGTCTAGCCGTGTCATAGTTTGTCTAACCATTTCAGAGTTACCCAATTCTAGTTCAGTTGTCTTTTGATCTAGTTGTTACCATCCTATACATATTCTATATCTAAATCTCAAGAAGATCATCAGCACAGTTGCAGGTATAGAATCAATACAGAAAACAATCCACAGAGTATACCAATGCTTCAGAAAAGTATGAAAGTGAAATTAAGAACACTGTTATAGTAGTACCAAAAGAATAAAATACTTAGGACTAACTTTAAGCAGCAAAGAGGTGCTTGAAAACTTCTGGTTTGCAAATTATAAGGTGAAAAATAAACAAACAAACAAACAAACAAATAATAAGGTGAATCTAGACAAATGAAAGAAAATCCAAATAAATGGGAATTCTTCTCATGATCATGGATCAAAGACAACATTAGCAGGCAGTTCTCTTCAAGGTGATTTGTAGGTGATCCCTTTAGAATCCTAGATAACTTTGTAGAAATTAACTGACCGATTTTTCATTCATTTGGAGTTCATTCAGACTAAACAAAGCAATATCAAGAGACGTGATGCATTACCTGTTTGTTGGTACTAACTGGAGAAAATAACATCTGAAAGGAAGAAAGGCTGATTTGGGGCCATGGTATCAGAGCTTATGGTCAGCTGGCTCCATTGCTGTGACCCATTAGGGTGGCAGAATATCAGGGTGGAGTGTGTGAAAGTGCAAAGCTGGGAGGAGAGAGGGGAGGAGCCAGAGAGAAAGTCAGGGACAGACCCAGTCACGTAAGTCATGTTACTATGATTGACTTCCTTTTCAGTTTCTGTCACCTCCCAAGCCCTAATCCCTATTTCAAAATCCATCAGCCCATCAAACCTTCAACTCATGGAGCCTGGGGCTTGTGGGGAGTGTCATAATGGATTCTAGCCATAATGGTAGAAGAACTTAGACTTTCTGACTTGAAAAGTTACTCTATGTAGACTAGTGGGATGGAATCAAGAGTTCAGTCATCTGTAATCCAACAGATTTTTGCTCTTTGTTTGACTTTCTTTGTTTCTTCCTTTCTTTCCTTCTTTTGTATCAAGGATCAAACTCAGGACCTTGCTCTTGCCAGATAGGCACTTATGCCACTGAGTTATGTCCTTGGCCCCAACTGATATTTAATAAATGTGGCAAGACCACTCAACAGAGAGAAAATAATCTCTAAAGAAAATGTGACAACTGGAGATACATATGCAAAAAATGAAGTTAGGTTTTTATCTGGTGTACATAAATCACTTCAAAATCAATGAAAGAGCTAGATGAAGAGCTAAAACTATGTAACTAATGGAATAAAATATAGAAGTAAATCTTCATAACCTTGGATTTAGCCAAAATTCCTTAGGTATAATACCAGAAGTATGACCAATGTAAGGTAAGTCAATAAACTGTATGTTATCAAGTTGAAAGGCTGGGGACATGGCTCAAAAGAATAAGCATTTCCCTGGCAAGTGCAAGGGCCTGAGTTTAATTCCTGGTTCCACCAAAAAAAAAAAAAAAATCAAGCTGAAAAGATGTGTGTGTGTGTGTGTGTGTGTGTGTGTGTGTGTGTGTGTGTGGCCACCTCAGCCTACCCCCCAGGATGGAGCTGGCATGGCATGTGGTGTTGGAGCATCTAACCATGGTCTCTGCATACTTTGCCTAAGCTTACCTAAGCAACTTGAGGCCGCTGAGCTATCTTGCTGGCCCAAGTTTTGTTTTTCTAAGGATTCTTAAAAAGTAAAAATTTTGCCAATCATACTGTTGCAGTTTGATTCTGAACTAGCCCCTCTAACCCATGTGGTAAAGCCTTGTCGTCAGCCTGCTGTTGAGAGGTACAATGTTGAGTGATGTTGTAGACAGAAGTTCATCATTGTGATCTGTTCTTAAGGGAGTTTTGGGACCCCAGCTCCTTTCTTTTGTTCTTCTGGCCCCTGTGCAGTGAACGAGCTTCCTCTGTGTTGCTGGTATTGTGGTCCTGCCTTGTCACAGACTTAGCAGTGGGAGAGCCAAGTGAGCAGGAGCCACAAGCTCTGAAACAGTGAGCCCAAACCAGCATCTCATCCTTCAAGCTGATTATTCCGGGTTCTTGTCATAGCCACAGAAAGTGAACAAAGGCACTTGGCATTTTTGACAGTAGACTTGATAAAGACAGTCATCTTTATCATTTATTGAGACAGCAGTAGCATCTTAAATGAAGTCTTTTGGCCTTCTAAATCTTTCTCATTAGTTCTTAAGAGTTAATATTGGCTAAGACAAAGATAATGAAATCAGGCATAGGGTCACACTAGTCACAATTTTGTTTTTGTTTTTTTTGAGACACAATCTCACTATGCAGTTTGGACTGACCTTGTACTTTTGTAGCCTTCAGGCTGATCTCGAACTCACAGAGATCTTCCTGCCTCAACCTCTTGAGTTCTGGGATTATAAGTGTATACCACCACTCCTGGCACTGGGGCAGCATGGTGGGCACCTGCATCCAGGGCCACGCTGGTGCACCTGGGCATCTGGGGCCAAGACAGCATGGCATATGGGGCCCGTGATTGAATTTGCGTCCTTGTGCTTTCCAGGTTGGTGCTTATGCCTCTGAGCTATCTTTTCAGCCCCTACAATGTATTATTAAACACCTGAAATTTTAAATGTTTCTAGCATGATAAAATGGGGGAAGGGATCAAAACAACTGTAAATTTACCTATGTACTTTTAGGAACCTAACAGGAAATATGAAGGAAAAGTAGACTGGTACTTCTTGCAGGCTTTTCTTGGGTCATTTGATACCAAAGTACAACTTCATGCTTAATTTCTTGTCTGAATTTTCTTGGTTGGTATTGTCTATATTCCTGGCACTATCCTTTTGCAAGCTGAATGAACTGATCTAGAGCACAGATTGCCTTTTTTAGTCATTTAAAATCTGATCATCATACTCCATTTAAAACCTGGAGAGCTGAGGAGATGGCTCAGTGGGATAAGTGCTTCCCTGGCAAGCGCAAGGGTCTGAGTTCAATTCCCGGTTCCACACACACACACACACACAAAAAAAAAAACAAAAACAAACTAAAACCTGGGGCCCTGCTGTCTACCTGCTGTCTAGTGAGGATATCTGGGTCCTTTGTTTGGTCTTCAAATTACAGGCTCCGGGGCCATGGCATGGCACGGCACCTGCCTGGCAAGTGTAAAGTCCTATTCCAAGTACAAAAAAAAAAAAAAAAGCCATGTGCCATGTTCTGCAGATTGATTATAAGGTTAAAAAATGCAAACAATAAGTCATAGTAAGTATTCTATACTCTATATGCAGTGGATGTTAGGTACTCTTTGCAATTGAACATTGACGTTTGTGGCAAAGATCATTGTATGTCGGGTTGGCTGCTGGCTGTAAAAAAATTACTAAGAAAATTTCAGTTACAATTTTAGGCACACAGCACACAAGAATGATTAAGGCACACATTCTGATTTCTAAGTGTCTATCTTTAAAGTACTTAGCACAACATATCATTTTCCTTATTAAAGGGCTAGGATCCATGGCTCTTTTCTTAAAAATACTTAAGTGATGACAGAAATGACTTCCAGAACATGATAAAGTTAACAGATTTAAATTTATCATTTCATTTCATAAGTAGATTTTGAGTATTTTTCTTTTTGCTTATTGTAGAAAATAAGTTTTCTTAATTAGAAATTCTAGGAAGGAAACAGAATTGAGCACAAGATTTGCCTATTTTTTTGAATGACTATGTTAGTATAATTTGGTTCTGTTTCTTTTGTTTGTTTCTATGCCAACTTTTATCTCTAGAAATAAATAGGGCTTTATGTGATTAACTTTTTCCCTACCTTGCTTGTATGGCATTGAGGGGTAGGGTGGGGTTTGTTTGTTTGCTTAAAAATGGAAAAAATATCCAGGTGTGTTGGTGCTATAATCCCAGCACTCAGGAGGATTTCTGAAAGTTCAGTGTTGGCCTAGACTATATAGTGAGTCCAAGGAGTACATTTTTAGATCCTGTCTCAAAACAAAACCAAAAGTTCTCTGTCTCTGTCTCCGTCTATATCATCATTATCGCTATGTCTATCAATATCTGTCTGTCTATCCACATCCATATGTATATCTGCATTTCTATATATCAAATAAATAAAAAGCAACGTATAGAACTTTTCATAATCATGAAAGTTACTGTGAAGTACTACCTTATTGAAGAAGTTGTCTCTCTAAACTTCTTAGGTCTCGTTACACTGAAGCACTCCACAACTCCGTTTCTGAAGGTGGAGCCTTTTCCTCCAGGACACTATGAAGTTTTGGATTTAAAGCCCAGTGGCAAAGTGACATCTGTGGAAATGGTTAAATTTCATCACTGTACCGATGAGCCTGCGCATGTCTGCCACGATGGCGTGGAGAAACTCTTTCCCGGTAACAGACACCTACTTATTCCCCACAGTTTGCCCCCAAGATGCATTATATTGTCATATCAGTTAAGTGATTTGAGCTTAAGATTCATTTCCAGTTTCCCTTGGATGTGACCCCCTGCAGTATGGCATACTCCACTCTTGATTGCTGGCCATCGTGGGGACGTGGATGAGCTTGTACTTCATTTCAGTCACTGCATCAGGCTGAGCCTTTCTGGAGCTGTTGCCTTTACTTTATGTGTTCCCAGGTTTTGAGCTGGAAACTGTGAAGAGCAACCTCCGTATCCTTTTTAACAATGCTGTTAAGAAGCGTTTGATGACAGACAGAAGGATCGGCTGCCTTTTATCAGGTGAAGTCTGTCTATCAATCTAGTACTATTTAGTGTGTGTTTGTTTCAGTGAAATGATTTACAGCCACTCCTGAGCTTTTGAGTTAAATATTAGTTTCATGATGTATTCTTTTCTTCATGAGAGGGTGTGACACTTTTTTGTAACTTGTGTGATATTTATACTGATACAACTTAGAGCAATACTACACCAATATCAGTGTTAACAGCTTGGAGTGCACTTTCTTTAGAACCCTATGTAGTGATTTTTAACCAAAGTAGTACTGCAATATCCTCTGAAAATTATAATTTCTATATTTGTACTTATTAGAGTTGATTCCTGTTTGTAAAACATGTATGTCTTAAGTGGTAACACTATGCTCCCAGTGTTGAGTAGGATTGTCAATTACTCTGCCCCCAATGCATGGCCCGTCACCAGCGCGCTGGTTCTCTTTGTCTGTAGGGGGCTTGGACTCCAGCTTGGTGGCTGCCACTCTGCTGAAGCAGCTAAAAGAGGCCCAAGTACACTATCCCCTCCAGACGTTCGCCATTGGCATGGAGGACAGTCCTGATTTGCTGGCTGCTAGAAAAGTAAGACAGTGTCTTTGCATATCATAGAGTTAGAGCAGAGTTGTTACTAGGATGGACATTGAGTCAGTGGGTGGTGATCCTATCTTGCCTGTTATATTGATTCCAGTAGTTGTTTTAAGTTCAGTACAGTAAAATGGAATGAAATGCCTTTTGCATATCCATTGTACCCTACAAACATTCATCATAGTGACCCATACAGTCCTCACAAAAAATGCATGACATTAATCCTGTGCTTGGTGTCAAGGAATGGTATGGTTTTGAGACCTCAGTCTTGGGAGTTTTAAGTCCTGGATTTGCTGCACAAGGCTTCACTTATATAACAGCATTAGGAGTGTCTACAGTAGCATAACTTGAGTGAAAGTGTGCAACTCTTATGAAGTGTGGAAGATAAACCCTAGCAAGTAGTAAGTTTTTAGTGTATGTTAGATTATTTATTTATTTATTTTATATAAAGTGTATATTTAGAATTGTGCAGAGCCCTCTCTGCACAATTCTAGTACACAGTGTTGGAGGTCAGAGTCTTGCTCTATAAGGCTCAAGAGTGAATGAGCATGAGCTGCAGAGCAATATGAATGCAAATGTATTGGCAGTAGAAGATTTTCTAAAAAACTGAAGGAAAGAAGGAAGAGGAAAGAGCCATTGAATGCAGGAATAACATCCTCAATGTAAAATTAGATGGTGTGGAGGGCGGTGAGGAAGGTTAGGTGACAGAGAAGGGGAGGACGTGCTACTTGGGAGCCTCAGATTTATCAGGTACTATAACATCTGAAGAGCTCGCTAGAGACAGTACTTCTTGCAGCTGAGTGGCAGACAGTAGGCAGGCGAGGCCCTGGGGAGGTGTGGCTGGTGTGTAGCCTCCTGGAAAACCCTTTCCTCTGGCTTTTGCCCTGTTTAGTTTTTGCAATTAATTCCCAGGGCCCCATAAACTGCTATTTTGTTTCATGTAGAAGGAAGTCCTTTCAGTACTGAGTATGTGGAGTTTTCTTTGTATAATTAGGTGGCAAATCATATTGGAAGTGAACATCATGAAGTCCTCTTTAACTCTGAGGAAGGCATTCAGGCCTTGGATGAAGTCATATTTGCCCTGGAAACCTATGACATTACCACAGTTCGAGCATCAGTCGGTAGGGTGTTTTATGAATTAACAGCTATTTTTATTTAATGCAAGCATAAACTTTGTGAAATATTTCAAGTGATTATATATCATTCAGCATTCTATTACTGTGGAAAAGTTCTTGAGGAAAAAAGATCAATATTAATAGAAGAAAAGTTTAATTTGGCTTCTGGTGTCAGAAGTTTTAGTCCCTGGGCGATGTGTTGTGGTTGGGCCTGTGGTGAGGCAGAATGTCTTGGAGGGAGGCAACACTCTTGACTTCTTTTAGCCAGGAAGTGCATAAGAAGAGAGGAATACTGGGACCCTAGTGTCTCCTTTAGCAGCCTGCCTGTAGCGGGGCCAGGGAGCCAGCATCTCCTACCAGGCCCCACTTGGTAAGGCTCTCACCACTTCCTAGTGCCACAGCAAGCTGGGGGCCATTTTTCAATTGCTAGGCCTTTGGTGGCGTTGGTTGTCCAAAATATAGCAGGCTGTTTCAACAACACTGTTTAAGAATGAATTGAAAAAAATTCCTATGTGGCTAATTGTTTTTAAGCTCTTGAATTTCCTCTGAGCTGTAAGGAGCACACAGTTTTTTTACCTATCACATATGTGAAGTTATCCTTTGTATTTTCCCAAATAGTAGACACATATCTTGGCCTCTCCCCTCCCAGGCATTCTAGGTTAGTTTTGGAACATTTGTCTCATCTCCATGTTTCTGGGTTCCAAATCCTTGGATCTACCTGAAGATGAAAATATTTAAAAATAAACTTGCATTTGAATTATGCATAGAGTTTCCTTTCCTCATCCTTATTTCTTAAGTAATATAGCCTAATCACTATTTATATAGTGCTTACATTGTATTATGTAGTATAGGTAATTTATGATGATTTAAAATAGAAGTAGATCTTCGGGTCATTGCAGATTCACTTCCAGATATCAGCAGTAATACAAATGCTATTAATCACACATTTTTTAGTTTGCAAATACCTATAAAAATCATGTTTATGTTGTATTGTGAACTGCTGAGTTACAGAAGCATTATTTCAGGGGAGGAATTTTATGGAGTGCTATAATAGTAGCATTTAGGAAGCTGAGGTAAGAGGATCACCATTAGTTTGAGGCCAGCATGGGCTACCCAGTGTGTTCAAGGCCAGCCTGAACTATACAGCAAGACTGTCTTTATTTTTTATTTTTATTTTTAGGGAAGGGTCTATAGATTGTTCAGGGTTTACTACTAGATTGGACTCATAGTGATCTGCCTGTTTACAGCTTCCTAAGAGCTGGGATTACAGTTGCATGCCACCATCCCTAGTCTCACTTGCTGTCTCAGTGGGTCCTGGGGTCAGGGCCAGCAACTCAGGCCCAGGGATTGAACCTCTAGCCCCTGAACCTTCTTGCGAACACTTTAATCCACTAAGTTATTTGGCTGGCCCTTAAGACTCTGTCTTAAAAAAAAAAGTGCAAGGGCTGGCATGATAACTCATTGGGCTAAATGCCTGCTTCAGCTAGTGCAAGGACTGGGGTTTGATCTTTGGGTAACACATGCCATAGCAGTTCTACCTCTGTTGTGCTGAGTGGACAAGACTGGGTATGGTGGTGCACTCCTGTAATCCCAGCACTGGGGAGGCTGAAAGCAGGAGAATCACTAGAGTCTGAGCTGAGTGGTGAGATGCTGTACAAAATTAAAAAAATAAAATAAAATGGTGCAAACCTTAATTGTACAATACATTGTTACTAAAAAAATGTTAATTTTTGGTTGATAAAGTTGCTACAGTATTGATGCAAGATTACCACAAAGTTGTGAAGCATAATAAAAAAGCAAAATAAAGCAAGGCATGCCCACATATAGGCAATGAAAAAGCATAATGTAACCATAGAGGTTATATACAAATGCTGTGTCACTGTATAATGGAGATGTGGGCATGTACTCATTTTGCCATCTAAAATGAGTTCTAGAAAAATCCTCATAGATGTGAAGGAATAACTGGTCTGTATGAAATGTGAAATAGATCTGTGGCATAATTAGTTTCCTCAGAGGATGAGATTGTAAATATTCCATCACACAACCTAACAGTTACTGGCTATTATTATCCTACAGACAGTACTAGTTTTTTCTGATAAAACATTATTGATACTTGGTGTGTATTCTGAACCAGCAGCTCCTGCCTTGCTTCTGAGTCTGTAAAGTGCCCCTGTGTTGGATACATGTCTTTGCAAGGGCCAAAATAAATTCATATCTCTGGGTCTCTCTGTGACACACATGCACACACACACACACACACACACACACTCTCTCTATTAGCATTATGTTGGTTATGGTCCTCTTGAATATTATAGTAAATAAGCAGGTACACAGTATATTACTGAAATTTACTGGGATGAGTTAGGATTAGGAAAAAGGTTGAAAGGGCTACGCTTTGGAGTGAGGATGAAAATATGTGCAAAGACGGCAATGGATAGAATGGATACCCAGGTCACACATTCTAACAAATTAGGCTTCTTTGGCTTCAGAGAACTTTTATGTATAAGCAAGTAGCTGTTACTGTTACTATGAATACCTAGTGAACCACTAGGCCTTAAGAAGGTTTATTTAGTTCATAGTTGTGGCTCAACGCTCATGCCTGCACCTCAACACTCATGTCTGCACGTCTGCACCACTCTGGACAGGGACCCCTGGCTGTGTCCCCTTGTGATAGGCAGAGTAGCAGTAGGAGTGAGAGGGAGGGAGTGCAGAGAAAACCCGGAAGGAAGCACATTGGGAGGGGCTTCCGTATAACTGTAAGCTCTCTGGATAGCAGCTCTCCTTGCCTGTGAGCACCCAAGCACCCTCCTAATTAGGTGGCCCACTTAGGTCCACCACTGCCATATTGCATCAGATGTCTACGACTGAATCTTCAGTGACAAAGCATATTCAACAAATGGTCCTACCGACCCTTTATTTTTGTTCAGTGCCTACATAGAAGGCATGATTTTCAAGCCTATGTGTCATTTAGTTTAGCACAATGTTATGGTGGGCATTCTTGACCTAAAACCATCAGAACTTTGAAATATCTGTATTCTATTATATTAAGGTTTCTGGTCTGTTTTATCACCATAAAAGTATTACTTTTGGATTAAGTACACATGAGTGTCTTAACAAAATAAGGAAGTTTTGGATGTTAATTCATATTCATGCAAAGCCTAGTAAAGTCTACAGTTGCTCTTGAAAGCCAAAAGAAGAAGAAAAAAAGCATTTCTGGTGGAATGTTATATTGACGACAGCACCAATTTCTCTGTCATTTAAGGTATGTATTTGGTTTCCAAGTATGTGCGGAAGAACACAGACAGTGTGGTGATCTTCTCAGGAGAAGGCTCCGATGAGCTGACGCAGGGCTACATATATTTCCACAAGGTGAGCACTGCTAAGTGAGGGCACATCTGTGGCAGATGGAGAAAGCGCTGAGTTATGACACAGTTTTCTATCACTGCCACCTCGGGTAGCAGTGACAGTATGGGTATCTTATGTGTTTGCACAGTGAAGAAATCTAGTAGTGTGTGTCTGTTAGTTCTTCAGTGAAGAGAGACTTAATAGGCTCACAGTACTCAGTCTTGAACCTTAGTAAAGTGTGTGACCCCTGTTCAGTTTCTTCATCCTTGCAGAGCTGAGGCCCTTCCTCATGTGGCCATTTTGTTGCCCTGCTGGCCTGGGCTGGGCTGTGGAGAATGTGTGTGTGTGTGTGTGTGTGTGTGTGTGTGTGTGTGTGTGTGTGTGTGTGTGTGTCAGGGCTGTCCTGGCCTCTGCTCTGTCCATAGCCTTATACCAACTGCCTTGCTATCTGTAGTGTGGTATGCGGGTGGGAAGGAGGAATCAAAACTTTTGTGTGTTAGAAGCAAAGTTTTCCTCAGCCTGTTGTTTGTGTGGTAGGCCCCTTCTCCGGAAAAGGCTGAAGAAGAGAGCCAGAGGCTGCTGAAGGAGCTGTATTTGTTTGATGTCCTCCGAGCAGACCGAACCACGGCTGCCCACGGGTAACTGGATTTTTTTTTTTTAATTTTTAATTTTTTATTCATTTTAATGAGAAAAAAAAGACAAAATAGCAATGAAACAGTTTCAGAACAGGTTAGGACAGTTACAATAACTAATACATTGCATATTATTGTTTTCATAGTAATTCAGAGCAGAAGATGCAGACATGATCTCTTTAAATAATATTAATGCAAATCTCATTGAACTAAGACAAAGTAGCTATATATCTATGCTATTATATATATAATACATACATATATATATATATATATAATAGTATTATATGAATATAATAGTTACGAAAGATAAACAGCTATCTGTTACTCAAAAAATGTAAAGGATTGAAGGATGAGTTTTTTGGTGCTTGGAGTTTTTTTTTTTTTCACACTTTTTGAAAGTGTGATTTCTCCCTTTAGTAAAAATAGAAGTTGTCTCTTTTAGTCCCTGAAGAATGGATATACAATGATAGTGCTGCCTTAGAGGTCTTCTAAGTCCCTTGTTTCTGATCCTATACCTTACCTTTTGTAATTGGGATAAAGGACCTTCCATTAAAGTTTGTCCCCAGCTCTGTTTTATTTCTGTTTTTTCTCTTTTTGAGAGGATTTTTTTTTTTTATGTAGCCCTACATTTATTTTTTATTTTCGTTTTTTTTTCCTCTACTAAACGTAGATTTTGGTTTTTTTAATTTATTTTTTATTTTATTGAAGTACAAATATCAATCAGACAGTCTCAAGACACCTCAACAAGACATATTTGGCAAATCAATACACCACAAACTGTCCTCACAATGTTTTGGTATCGCACAAGGTGCACACATCACACCACACTTACAGACACTATTTCAGCAGATGTCTCCCATCAGTAAACTAAGAAGACAACTGCTCACCTATCCTATTTTTTACACCTGAATTATATAAAAAATTCAACAATTATTTTCCTAGTGGATGACCGTAGCACTAGAAGCCGACACAATATCCTGTCCAACCACCATTAGTGCAGATCTTGCCTCTCGTAGGATTATGTAGAAGCACAGCATTATCTATCCCAACTGTACTGTCTATATACACACATCATGATTTTTTTGAGATGGATATGTCGTCTTGGCTGGCTCAGGCTGCCTTAAGAGTGCATCTGGTAAGGCCTGTAGAACTGGGGATCAAACTGCAGTATCCTGCACCTTACTGTGTTTGCATAAGCAGGGGCTGAAACAACTAAGATAACCGGCAGGCCCCCGGGTACTTCTGTTTTTGGAGACAGAGTTTGGCTAGAGTGGCCGGCTGGGCTCACACCTGCTCTCCTGCCTGCTCGGCAGCCTCACACACTGCTGGCTTTGGGGCCTGTGACACACTCCCCACTTGTGTGTCATCTTTCTGGCACAGCAGCGGTCTCCCACATCTGAGCCGGGGAGCACTGCAGTTGCTGTCCCGAAGTCTGAGAAAGGGAAAGCTATAGACTCCGCATAGCAAATATTGAGCACCTGCCATGGCTGTATTTTTTTGTTGTTGTTGTTGTTGTTGTTTTGTTTGTTTGTTTGTTTTGGTGGAACCGGGGATTGAACTCAGACCCTTGTGTTTGCCAGGGAAGTGCTTATTCTACTGAGCTATCTCCCCGTCCCCTGCCATGGGTGTTTGATGTTGTGGGGTGCCTGGTGGGAATGAAGATGCAAGAGGTTTGATTAGATTATTTTTAAGGCAAGCTTCTTCTATATCCTTTGCTCCTGACTTTAGGTTTCCTGTTTTAACTGATTATGTTGGAGAACTGAAGATGCCCACTGTATGTGATTAACAAATGAATGGAATGTTTAGTTTCTCTAGTGAAACATGCTTAAGTATAGCAATCATTAGTGCATTGGGCGGGCACTAGATCCTCATTTATTATCTTTTCTGAGGGTTTTAATCAGTGTCACTGGGATGCTAAACACACGGATATGGCATTTGATGGAACGTTGCAAAATGTCGATTTAGATTGATACTGTATATGCATTCTTGATCAATGGTTAAAAAAAGAAAAGACTAAATTGTCATTGTGACCCTTCTTAAGGGAAGAGATGATCTCACTGGGAAAGTCTGAGCCGTAGTGCTTTGGGGAAAGCCCATTCTTAAACATCAGCTCCTTCTCGATGCTTAAGTTTTCTGCTTTGCATTTTGTGCATTTAACTTCTCACAGGAAAAGTATAAAAGCAGAGTAGGCTGTCTGTCGCTCCGTCTGGTTCAAATGCTGGGAGACTGCACCAAGAGCTGACCTGACAAGCACCAAATCTGTGTGTTGACTTAGACTTTGCTCTTTTCTCCTTTAAGCCTTGAGCTGAGAGTTCCATTTCTGGATCATCGCTTTTCTGCCTATTACTTGTCTCTGCCGCCAGAAATGAGGATTCCCAAAGTGGGTAAATCAACCCAGGACCAGCCCTGTCCCTTGCTCTCCCCTTGCCTACATGACTTTTCCTGATGCTTGCCCTGTTTTCCTATCAGGATGGGATCGAGAAACATCTCCTGAGAGAGGCCTTTGAAGACTCCCACCTGCTCCCGAAAGAAATCCTCTGGCGGCCAAAGGAGGCCTTCAGCGATGGCATAACCTCCGTCAAGAATTCCTGGTTTAAGATTTTACAGGAGTTTGTTAACCATCAGGTGTGATTTTGGTTTTACAAGGAAGCTTTCCTGGAACTGGAATATTTGCATTGATTTTGATATAATTTGAATAAGATGTGTTTGGGAGAGGTTCATAGTGCCTACACATAATACCTCACTTTTAAGAAGTATGTACGCCCGGCTTGTAAGAGTGCAGTAGCACGTAAGAATGTGAAGTTGTCTGTGAAAGCAAAAGAGGAAGAAGGGGGAGCAGAAATTTGGGTATCATTGGTCATGTAGCGGTTTTGGGTTGCCTGTTTGGTACCATACAATGTCAGCCACAAAAGAGTGAAATGCTCAGAGCCACCGAGATATTAGAAATATGCATGTGAATGCTTTTTCCAAAATATGTGCAGCCACACATAGGATGATATTTTAGTCTTTTGAAAGAGTGGTTTGGTGAAAGAATCTTGTATAACTGTTTGTTGTGGCTTTTGTTACCTTTATTTCAGTTTGATGGCACCAGGGCAAGCACAA